>JBBPJS010000033.1:0-31792 GCA_038088835.1 Singerocomus rubriflavus
CTTGGCTACCAGAAAAATCGAAATCTTTGCCTGGAATAAAAGATGATCAATAAAAGACAGGATCCCCGTTAATGTTATCAGATCCGAGAACGGTGGGGGCTGTAGACTGACCGACGGCTCCAGTCCCACCAAAAGTCTCGTCATTCAACTCATCGCCACCCTCCAGGAGGGCATCGCCGAGGCCGTCGTAACTCTCTTCCCCCCAGGTGTAGACGGCGAGGTCCTCTGATTCCTGCAGCCCACCTTCCAAGAATTTCTTCTTGTCTTGCTCAAGGTTGCTGGTCTCGAAACCAAAGAAAGACATAGAAAATGGGTTTTCCAGTTTTTTTTCTTCCGCCCCCAGGGAAGTGCAGGAATTCAAGGGGATCGCAGGGAAAAGTCGGCAATCAGGACACACTTTACTCATCTTCAACTTTCTCCTTGACCAACACAAATAACACCACACACACCCGCTCGTCGTCGCGCTCGTCCAGCTCAGCTCATTGCTCGTCTTGTGGTAAACACGTACACGACCATCATCTATGAATACTGTCTCACTTCTTCCAAAAAGTCCAGCAATGTACTCGCACTCCACGCCTGCGTGTTACACGAGTCCTTACAATATACGCCATCCTCGTTCGTCAGCTCCGGAAGACCAGCCCAAGCGTCGCGTCGGATGTGATGCCGCGGTTCAAGCAGCGCCCGGTGAAGGTAGTGGAGCGTTTGCAGGGGGTCCTGATCTATTCAGCATAGATGATACGGGAACACGAGCATGAGACCTACATCTTTTCCTGCTCCCACCCGTGTGTCGAAGTAGAGATATGCCCTGAGGAAGTACCCAAGCGGCCATCCCCACTCCGGGCCCTGGTATACCCCTATCAGCACAGTACGACGACACCATAGCAAAGCCTCACGTTATGATAATTCCGCCCTTTAGCAACAGCCTTATCCCCCGAATCGTTCGAATTATCGTAGTATGGGCGGTACTGCATGTCGTCGGGATCCAACGTCTTCATCCCCATTGGAGCTCGCAGGATCTGGTCGGCAAGCCGGAGCGCTTGTAAGGCGTGTGTTTCGTCAAATAGTTCAGGAGCGACTGTCATCGCAATCGGAAAGTTGGGCCTGAATTGATAATCAGACCATTCACGCCCTTGTCCCGACCCATACACGTCCTTGTAGATCCCACGACGATGAACGAGTTTCGTCTCAACGGCATACCTGGAGTCGTCTGCAGAATCTGTAGCTTAGATTAGTATGAGTGATATGAGACGGCCGTCTGATCCATTACCTAGAGGAACATAAAAGTAGTGCTCAAATGACCTCTGAATAAGGTCATTCCACTCGCCATACGTGACAAGCTTGTCCCTCCCATCAACTATTTCTCAAGTTAGTGATATGATGCCGCGAAAAAGATCTACTCACTCGAAGCAACCACCCCTTCAAAAGGAAATCTTCCTTGCCTTGCTAGTCCGTCAAGCCACCTCAGTGTGCTTTTCACTAATCCCACAATCTCGACCGGAGCGCCATCCCTCGGGGTTCCAGGAATACCTCTTGTCCCCGCTTTCTCACTCTCCCCCATCTTATCCATCCATGTCCCACAATTGTATTCGCTCCCTCCAAAGATGAACCCTGTCTTCCAATCGACACGGATGTTAATATCAAATCCTGCATCCCTCATCTGTGTGTCGAGGTTCGGACCTGCATTGTGTTCGCGAAAGGATATCCCCGATGCATGCCGCTGAAGAATCTCTTGGATAACCTCAGCGATCGTGCTGGTATAGGTATACGCACGGGGGTCGTCCCATGCTACCCAACTATCGTCCGTGGGGAAACGGCGACGAACAGGCTCGGAAAGAATAGATATACCGTTTGGAGCCATGTTACTATAGTCCTGGATATTTTGCAACATCCACCAGGGCGAGTCACGTGAGTTGTATCTACGCGGATATTATTGTCTGCTTGAACACGCGAAGGTGCAATTCCAACGTACCGGGGGTTTCTCACCGAATCCAGCAAGTTTGGAATAAGCCCGTGTTTAAGGGTCGAGGCGAATGCCAAAATATGCATCCTTGCTCCCTCGTAGTTTCCTGTAGTCAAGAAAAGTCCTCTCAGTGAAATAAACACATCTCTGCCCCAGCATCTTGCCCATCCAGTACTGAAATGAGGCAGTCCAGCAGCAAGTGAGGGTGTGGCTTTGGCGGGATCCAATGATGCTGATTGAACCATCCCGTGCATTTGTAGAGCACATAGGGCAAGATCTTGTGTAAACTCATGCCCAGTAGATATGAACTCGGAGAATAATTCTAGGGCGGTGCCTCGAGCAATTTTGTACGCCGTGTACATGGTGATAGCGAAGAACTTGGGCCGCAGATAAGGAGGAACACTTTTTTTGATTCTTTCAAACCTAGCTTGTAACCACTGTGCTGGAGCGGCTAGGTTCGGGTGCTTGTCCGTTTGGCTGTTCGCTGTAGTTAATACCGACAGATAGCGCGCGGTGTTACGAACTTACTAGAATAGCCTTTCGACAATGTAGTCCAGAGCCCAAACCCCATTCCTCAAATTTTCACATAACGGATGGCCCAAGTCATTAGTAGTCATCAATGCTTTCAGTGGTCCCATCCAGCCCTCTAACCCGCAGTACGTCAGTCGACCCAGAGAAGGGACTTCATACGCGCCAAACTTCCCGTTAGTCGCATCTCGTTCTTCTGTATCTGCGCGGTAGAGTGCCACATTAAGATCTACTAGATTGAGGCATGAGAAAGCAGCCGCGGCAGTGTCAGCGTCGGAACAGAAAGCATCGAGTGTGGGATCTGCCTGTTCCGCTTCAACTTCAAAAACCATGATACTGCCTGGGGGAAAGAAGTCGGGAACAGTAATAGAACAACGAGAGCCGGTACTATCTGATTTCTGAACAACCAGGACTTCGGGTAGGTCGATGAGTCTGCTAGGCAAGCCCTTTATCGTTTTCGTGTCTTGAGGGACCTCATATGATAGAAAATCGATAGCGAAGCCACAGATGAACTTTGCCCGCGTTTGGTTCATGTCGATGGGGTTCACTATCATAGGCCGTCGTCACCTCATCAAGTGTGAGACAGAGAAATAGTCACTCACCCCAGCCTCGTTCTTTGGAACGTTTTGTAAACGCCGTATGAGCAACGAGCAAGTATCCTTTTTGCGTCTTTGGATGAACCCTATGGATGATGATGTACTGTTGCACAAAACAAATCGTCAGTACTGCACATCAATGAGAGAAGAAAGTGGGGCACTTGCATCATTATCCTGAAACACATGTGCCTCTCCATATCCCCCGAGGACCATTTCTCTTCTCAACCCATTCAACACCCTCTTTGCTCGTGCAATTCCCGATTCCTCACCAAGACCCGTGATGTCGTACAATCTCTTCTCTCGAACCAAATCTAAAACCTTCGGGTACAGATCATCAAATCCTTTGACGGAGGCCACAGCACAATATCCAAACGTGACTAGTCCAGCCACACAGAGTGCATGTTCGGCAGTGAACTTGTCAAGATAAGACTCGTTGTCGTGAGTCAGGTCATACATGATCGCATGCGGAACAGATCCATGAAGGGGGGTAACGATACACGAGCGGGTGGGTCCTGTGTTGAATGGTGGAGCGAGTTCTTGAACACTTGTTAAGCACGCCTCATCCATCGATCCTACAAACAAACACATACCGAGAAGGTCAGTCTGAGCACTGAAGTAAAGTCAAGAACGAACCCATTGGCTTTCCCAATCCATATCGATACATGATCCTCGAAAACTCTTTTGGATCACATGCGTTCCCGGCTTCTCTGACCAGGCTGTTGACTCCCAACTTCCTCACAAATAACAGATCCATCTCCTCGCTCCCAGTAAAGAGCTCCGCACAGACATATAGGTCTGGATTTACTTTCCGCGCGGCATCGAGCATGGCAGTGCCAACATGCAAAGGGGTCGAATGGCAGTTATCGATGCGAAATCCGTCAAAAATCTTCGCAAGAGACATGACATAGGAAGTCATGAACGTCCATAGCCAAGGGTTGTCCGAAGGGGAAGAGCCATAGCGAAGTTTCACGCAATCGCTCCAGACGATAACTTCGCGGCGCAAGTACGCTTTAGAAGGTGGGAGAGCAAAGTTGACCAATGGATCGGCGTTCCAAATCCAACCATTGTTTGCGACTGAATATAAAGCAGGGTTAGATTCGAACCCCGGTAGACGCGTGAAGTAAGGTTCGACCAGGGGTGAACTAGCCGAGTATCATTTCAACAGGCCTCGCATGTAAAAGTTTCGGCGCAGACGCACTCTTTTGAAATCTCCCCAAGTTTAGGACCATGCGGGTCGAGTCGGATGTACTTCAATCTATTCTTGATCATGTCCAGCGCTATCCGTGTATCCGCTTCCCAATCAGCGTAGAGTGATACATTTAAAACATCAACAACCCGCTTCCAACCCTCCGCCAGTGTTTGATCGTCATCCAGACTATGAATGAACGCAGATTTCATGATGCCGGCAGCTATGCCACCGTCAACATGCGCACAATATCGCGAGGATAGTGCACCCAGGCCACGGATCTGACCAGACGACCGTACGATATCGGCAATCGCAGGTGCAGATTTGCCGTCGAGATCCTCGCCATTCCAAGGTACAATTGAATCAGATGACAACGCACTGACGACGGCAGCAGTCTCCTCTTGCACATCCAGAACATAGAACTGCCACAACTCCTTTGATTTCAGATGATTTTCCAAGGCACTCATGAGTGTGTCTATGTCCTTCTGGGACGTGACATGCGTGGGCAATTCACTGCCTTGGAGTGACCCCGAAAATTCAAGGATTGCGTCATCGAGTTCCAATGCGGGGGCTAAATGCGGAGTATTTGAAGGACTGTAACCTGTGTGTCCTATGAGAACAGGAACATGATATCGAGTTCATATAGGACTTACCTGCTTCAGGATGTTGGACAAGCCATTCGCTGTCATTGGCAGTGTGGTTGAGCACCACATCCGTTAAACTTAAGAGACCGTATTTTTCCTTGGCCACCCGCAGTGTGTCCTGTATAATAGAAGCGGCTGCCGATGGTTCAACGGGGATATCGAACGTGCGAAGGTCGTATTTCTTCTGATCCTTGATAGAGTACGGGCTATTGCTAGCGCCACGCACCTGAAGAGGAGTCCAGTGCAACATGGTATAGCCGCGATCGCTCGCTTCCTGAAAGTGCTCCTTCCATTGTACAACGGGACCCATCCACTTCGATACGACTGTCAACATCGCAATCCCATCGAGAGGTAAGCTGATGTATTCTGGCAAAATTTGCGATCCCCCGTCCAAAGGCGAGAGTGGCTTGAGATTGGCGGAGAGAATACGTGAGCGTGCAGGGATGCGGAGGATTGGGTCGATATTAAAGTAACCTTCTCTGCCTCGAGTACGTTGACCAGGCAAGTCACTATCGTATTCAACCCAATAGACGAATGCGCCAGCATGAGATATGGGGAGATCAACTTGGATAGGTTTGGAGAAGTTAGTGGGTAGTCTGGACGCATAAATCAGCCGTGGCAACCAGTGGACTTTGCACGCTCACCTTCGTTCAGCGAACCTATCCCGCTCGAACGAGCCGCCATCGAGAGGGAAGTTCGTTTTGAAGACACCATTCTTTGAGGCAGGTGTCCCTGCATCCAGAGAGACACGTAAGATGTAAGGGACATAAGCAGGCGGGAGACGGATATACTGTGGAATCGCGAGTAAGTGGCTGGTCAAAGTGAAAGATATGACTGGACTTGCTGATCGCTGTTTGCTGGGCCCGCCGTCTGGATCGAGTCTAAGTTCGTAAACACGGATGGGCTGCTCGCCCTCTGATCTCTCGCTTGTAAAGAATTCTTTGCCTTCGTCGGCGGGTGTCTTCGGAGTCATTGATGGGGAATCGACTTCATAATCTTGGTCAGGTTGAATTTTCGACAAGGAAAGACCTGTATGCTTGGGCTGCTTGATCATGGCAGATGAGATGGAAAGAGTAGATGCGTGAAAACTGTGGCGGGCAGCCTGTGATGGTCATGCTTTCCGTCCATCTCCAAACGCGTGACACCGTGACGTCAACCGCTTTGCCTTGAGCCCTTTTTGGGAAACACCCCTGAGCTAATTTGCAGAGTCCACTGGTGACTGGACGACTTGAGTGGCGGATACACTCGTCATGGAACCACCTTCACCCAGTTGTCGTTTTGCTCAAGAGTCTACAGGTAATCATACACGAAAGAAAGATCCATTTCCCATTTCTCATTGACCCCTGAACCAGCAGCTTAGTTCCCAGAACTGTAACGAACACCGAAAACATTCTCCTGGTACGCCTTGATTTCTACAGCAGGCCGTGTCAGAAATATCATAGAAATCAAGGAAAACGCAGCGAACATGGCAACACATGGACGTACGGAGTGCAAGATGCTTCGAGTAGAACCGACACAATGCCAAATTTCCCATTATACACCAAAGCCCGGCGGCCACGTTGCCTCCCTCGCCAGGTTCACCTATCTCGCGGCCCAAGCCGTTAATCTTGCCTTCTTCATCAATGCCCCAGATGGGCTGGATCTTGTCATGCAGGTCTGTGTTCTTGATGAGCTCAATATATGCGCAGCGTGCATCGCCATAGTTGCAGCAATAACCTAAGTCACAGGATTGTCACCGAAGCATAGAAGAAAGAGAGACGAACCCTGTAGCGAAGATGACGACATCAGCATCCAGTGTGGATCCATCTTCAAACAGTAGTCCAGTCGACGTAAATTTCTTGATGGGCCCGTCACTCTCCAACTTGATCTTTCCGTCAATGATCAGCTGAGAGGCACCAACGTCTGTAGTAAGTAACGCTTAGATTGTTCGTTAACCCGTGCTACAAAGTAGGGAACGACTTGCCCAGATAGTATCCTCCGGCCTTCCCGAACGCTAAATGGTGCAAGCCGGAACCGTCTTCTCCCATGGTGAGCTTGAAACCAACTCTACGGAGGCCATCGAGAAGTTCTCTGGTGCACATGTACATGTCATTATGCGTGATTAGGAACATGCGGGAACATACTTGTCAGCCTCGGCAACAACTTTGGTGGTGCGTTGGTTCATAAGTTTGAAAACATGGTTCGGATACGAAGCGTTTACTCGATCAGCAATGTCCGTTGGGGGGCCACCATGCCAGAAAATGGCTTGAAAGGAAATAACTGGTCAGAAAGCGATTACAAATCAAGTGTATAGGTTCCACCTAGAAAGCGGGGCATCCCCTCTTTCGTTGATATGATATGAGTCGGGGCTCGTTGAACCATCGTGACGTCTATCAGCGACATTAGCTAGGTGTGCCAGGTATCAATAGGTGCAACTGACCAACGCCATGCCCCACGTAATCAGAACAAATGTCATGGACTAGCCCTTATAAGCCCCGGTGGAAATTAGGAGAGGTAGGGCTAAACTCGATGTGCAAGAGCCAATAACTGCGACTTTCTTTCCAGAATGATCTGTTGCATATTTGTGTTTGCTCGAGTGCAAGATCTGACCTTTGAACCCATCCTATCTAAACGGTGGACAAGTCGGCTCTAGATCGACGTATTGGATACTTACTTGCCCCGGAGTGTTTGTCTTCCTTGGTAGGCCGCTGCCTATACCAAGTGCCAGTACGACGTGGTCAACTTTGAAAACTCGCCTTCGTCCGTCCTCGCGTTCAACCTGAACAGACCAACGCTTCCCGCTGTCCCCGGTTTCCCGCTCGATCGAAGTGACAGTTGCCGAGGTCCATACATTCAGCTCAAGAGAATGAGCATAAGACTCGAGCCAATCGGCCAGTTTCAATGCTGGAGTATAAACGGGCCAGGAGGGTGGGAACCTGAAATGGGTGAATCGCATGACAAGGAATCCAAGTAAGCACATATGGCAAGTAGGGCATGTGGTCATACCCTACAATACAATGAGAGAATGGCGCGCAAAAGAATGGGGGTTTTCAGACTCACAGACGGGGTCGTGCAAGCAAAGAGCAGCGTAGCGATTCCTCCAATTGTCACCTATTCTTTTGTTTCGCTCGACGACAAGTGCACCGATCCCTAGCATCTTGAGTCGTGCGGCAATATCCAAATCGCTCTATCCTCCGCCGACGACGACCACGGAAGGTTCCTCATTGAGAAATTCTCTTTCCCTCTCGCGCTTGGCAGCCCATGAAACATAGTTTGGTTGAAAGTTCCGCAGAGCTTCAATCTGCTCGGGGAAACATTTCAAATCCTCGAGGTTGGTGTAAACTATGTGGGCCTTCCACGCGCCATCTGGAAGAGGGACGAGCCTGAATACACCAGAGGCGTGGCCCACATTAGTATCAAAATTAAAAAGGGCCTGAATCCATGCAATGTCTTCGAAAGGTCGCTGGAGTTCTATGTTGTCCCGCTGCAGAGAGAAGGTGTCCAGCTGAGGATCAAAGACACTAAGTTGATCTTGGAGGAACTTGGACACCGCGTTCTTGCCCTCGAAGGTACGGAAATCCCAAGTAGCGCGAGCATGTCACGCCAAAAGACACCATCAATGAACAGATCGACAACGGCCGGCACATCTCTAAGACTGATGGCCTTGGCGAACTTGGCAAACCAGTCATGGACGATGGCCCGTATGTCGGTATTTGGATCAATGGTGCTACTTAGGTTGTGGAGTGTAGGAAGGGTCCGCGAGGAGGTTGAAACAGCCATGATAGATGGAGGAGCAAAGGGAAGCCGCGAAAAGATTCTCCGTGCTACTTCATCCGTACATGAGGCCCTGAGGGACCTCGACGTACAAGAAGTCGCGGTTAAACGTTAATCTTTGACCGATGAAAGCTGGTGACGGGGTTCACGACGTGAAAGTGTCGACAGCGTCGTGATATCCAAGCGGCATTCACTGATACCCTCTAGTCTTTTTCCAAAAGAACGAAAAACGGACCTTCAAGAGCTGCGACGTTCAGTACATGACCCCCGACGTCGTGCCATACGGTGAGAACCTGAGTAACATGTCGAAGGTCAGACCACCCGGCCGGCGGCAACGTTCGCACCGGCGACAGGTGGACCCGCCAGCTTGTCATCATTCCATGCTATTGAAGTCAAACTCTTCGTCCCCCAAAAAGTTTCAATTACAAGCTATCAAGATCAACCTAGTTCGATTCCCACAAACATAGGCACTCATACTATTTAGCTACACAACCGTACATGTGGTTTTCAATGATGTCCATGTTACTAGGGTTCAAACAACTACAGAGTGACCCGTGTGTCTACATATGCAACAAAAACAGCCTAGAAATTATCACTATATGGGTAGATGATCTCTTATTGTCCACCAAAACGCGCGACCAAATGATTCGCTTAAAGCGGCAATTGGCCAAACTATTTGAAATAACTGATGTGGGTGAACCAAGTAAATTGGTCGGTCTCGAAATCACTCGAGATAGAGTAAAGGGGACAATCAATATCACTCAAACCAAGTATATTGAAGGAGTCCTAGAAAAGTATGATATGAAGGACTGTAATCCTGTAACAACGCCTATGGATCCCAAACTAAAGATACAGCCAAATGACTACATGAATGATGTCAGCGCTAGTGAAATTAGTAATTACGCGTCGCTGACAAGATCACTCATGTAGGGGACACGTCCCGATATAGCATATGTTACAAATCTCTTATGCTCATACAATAATAAACCCAATCTTGAGCATTAGAGTGAGGCAAAACGTGTACTATGAATATCTAAAAGGTACCAAGCATCTTGGTATTACTTACAAAACAGGTGATAGTATACTATTCGGGTATGCCGATGCGAGTTTTGCCAACAATGCCGACGAAGTTGACAAGTGGCAGTGTTTTCTTACTAAATGGGGGAGCGATAACACCAAGCCAAAATTCCAATATCTACTGCAGAGGCCGAATATACATCTATGGCCAGTGCGACACAAGATGCTATTTGGCTAAGGAACCTATATATGGAAATCAAATATGGTCAATAACCAATCTGCGATCACAATCGCGACAAATCAAACGTACCATAGCCGATCAAGACATTTTAATATTAGAAACCATCACCTCCAACAAAAGATACAAGGAAAAGTTATATGTCTTGAATATTGTCAAACTCGACATATGATTGCAGACATTTTCACAAAAGCTCTGCCTCGTGATGCACATCAGTATCACACAAAAAACCTTGGATTAAATTCGGCTTGAGGGGGAGTGTTGGTTCTGACAAGCTGAATATGGCAACTAAGGGCGCTGACTCATTAAACACAATGAACAATACACACACAGTTGCCCTGCTGATTAAAACATGAGTACAGTATTTAGAATTGTAGTCTACAGAACTGAATGATGAGTGTGAATCACTCATTCCCCCACTTGTACTCTGCGCTTGAGACTCGCTGTCGCATCGACTTAGTTATCTTTCCCACGATCGTAGCCTTGCTAGACCAACCGTTGCTTGACCCCCAACCACACGACCACGCTCCCACCCAACGACTCGTCGTGTGACCACGCGCCGCCCGCGACCCCCGACAGCCAACACCCACGAACCAGTGCGAGAGAATAGCATCAAGTACGTTATGATACAACAAGAATCGCAAAATAAGGGGATATTGGATTCATTGCGGCAGGGTCTGAGGCAGTACCGCCTCATTCACTTGTCACTCACACGACGGAGAAACCGATGGTCCGTGTCGGGCACCGTTCTCTGTATGTGCCTTCTAGAACGAATTTGGCTCATGGCGGGTGCTTGGCAGGGAGCGAGGTGTTTACAGTAAGTGGAGTCTGCAGAAGCCTACCGTTGCCTGCTATCGCGGCAGTCCCCATCAGCTGATAGAGTCAAGGTGCAATAAAGCCTTTCCGAAGCCAACACACTTTTCTCCCCACGACAATGAGCGCGCTGGCACACCGTCAGTCCAAACGTCGGGGACGACAGGGTTTCCACTTTGATAGTTCTTGTTAAGAGTCCGCTGTAGAGACGAAAGCAAAGAGTACAAGGCGGCGTCAACGCCGTCCGTCGGATCAAGTCATCTACCCAACCATCTCCTACACTCCACCCTGGTATCCACCATGCCACCCTGAGACTTCGAGTGCAATGACGAACAGTGACAATGCAGACGACGACGGACGACGGGGCGCATGAAATACAAGAGAAAGAAAAAAAAACAGGTGGAAATGCTGAAGAAGAGGATGTAAGCAATGAAATTGTATGATAGGCAAGTCGATAAGTCCTTATTTGGACGGAGTAGGCCTAGGGTAGGATAGACATGCACAAGGAAGATAGTGTAGACAGTCCGAGCGGATTGATTCCATTGGATAGGTCAGGGAATATTCTGGATGCATAACGACTTCCTAGATCGGGTCGAGCATAGGTATGAGAGTGCACATGGTGACTCGAGGTACTCCGAATCGAAAGCAAGCGAGAAACGAGTCCTACTCAGATTACTTTAGTACATCTTTCATCTATTCGCTTCAGGTAGAACCCGCACCTCAAGATTTCACCGTCGTCGCTGTTGTTGATAAACGGCAAGTGGTACATCCTCCTCCTCACCACCTCTTTGCATACCTACATTTCCGATACTCGCTCTCGGTCTCCCATTTGGCGACGGTACGACCGCATGAGCACTGACTGCTTTCCTTGCTTTCCCGTCTGAAGACAGGGGAACACCAGAACTTGCTGTAGCGGATAGTGAGCGCGCAGGACCTCTTGAGGGTGGTGCTCGACCAAGAATGGGTGGTGACGGAGAATATCTATTGTGATTTTGAGCAGGTGGCGATCGAGAACGATGTATTGGGACGGCTTGAGGAATAGATTCCACTTGACGGGGTTCGTTCATAGGTGGAGAAGAGGATAATGACGGCCGGTTACGTGATGTTGGTGCTGGCGAAGAGGGTAACGAATTCAGCATAGGCGACATGACACCTGGCGGGGGATGTGGGTCTATGCCACCAGGATACATGTAGGAAGTAGGCTCAGGCTCGCCCATAACTTGAGGGTGGTTGATAGGAGGACTAGACTGTGAATGTATGCGTGGAGTAGCACCGATACCGGGTGATGGCGAAGGTGACCCATAGCCGTACGCTGGTCCGTGATACTCCTGTTCCATGACCCGATGCTGCATTTCGTACTGAGGACCTTTGACTAGTATCTCTCCCGTGCGCCGTGAACCTTGCTGTGTGGAGTTCGGTTTCGTCAAGGTGCCTCGCCGAGATTTTTCCTTCTGTTGCTGCTGGAGCTGTTGCTCTTTCTCCCTCTCCCTCTCCCTTTCACGCTCCCTTTCCTTTTGTTCTTGTTCTTCCTTCTCTCGCTCCATCCGTTTGATTTCTGCCCTTTGTCGTTCCTCGGCTTCTCGCCTCTCCACGTCCTCTTGCTCGGAGACTTGCTGTACTGGGGCTGGACCTGCGGTTCCTTGGCCAGAGGGCACCGCTGACGTCGGATTCTGAGTTTTGTTGATGACGCCAAGATACCAGAACATCAGATTACTGATCAACACCTGTTCGTAAAGAGGCCGTCTCGGATTCGCCAGTTTAATGTGACTCAAACGATAAATCGCGCGTTCAACATGGATCGGGTACCTGGCATACGGTCCTTGAAAGCCCGGCTGTGGAGAGGGAGATGTAGGTAACTTCTTTGACGACTTGGACGCTCCGAGGAGGGCAGCGGCCGCTTCGCGTCCTGACGCCGTGAAACCACCGGCCTGAGAAGACGAATCGTCCTGCTTCTTCTTGCTGCTGAACAACGAGCCAAAGAAACCACTATCCTTCTCCTTTTCCTTTTCGGCTCGCTGAGCCTCCTTTTCACGATCCCGTTCCGCTTTCGCAGTCTTCTTTCTGTTCTTATCGCTGGTGGCCCATTTACCAAAGAGCCCTCTCCTATCCTTTTCCTTCTTTTGTGCAGAACCGGTTGACTTTTCTGCGACAACAGGAGTATCGATTAATGTCGGGGCCACTGCAGTCTCTTCCGTGGTTGATACAAGTGTGGTATCGGGTGAAGGCGTGCGAGGGGTTTCTTCTATCGATGTAGAGAGAACGAGTCGCTGAGGCTGAGGATGCTGCAACTCTGGTTCCGATGTGGGGTATGACGATAGTGGTTCGAGTGCAGCATCTGCCAATGAGGGTTTTGAATCCTCCGCTGGAACGGTCAAGGAGAACAGAGGGTGAGAAGTCATGAAAGACTGCATGGAGCGCACTACATCGCTCTCTGGATCTTCCCTGGTATACGCGTCATATATCGATGTTTCCTCAACGTAGGACTCTGGCCGTTGGGATGTATGCTCATCATGACTAATGCTCCCATCCGAGAAGGTACGAGAACGTCTGGTATATTCAGAGTTCTCGCCCTGCTCGGTTGTATGATCGTTTGAAGAGAGGTCGCTCGAAGTGCGTTGTTCAGTAGCCTTGGCTGCAGGCCTACGCCGACGAGCCGAAAATCCACGTCCCTCCGAGTCTCCAAACACGGATGCCTTGCGAATTTTTGTTCGGGCAGCACGGCGCAGGATTTGGCCAGGAGGAGGAACGATGATTGGTGCATCAGCCTCGTCTGGCATGGGTGGCATATCATCCATCCTATCGATAGCTGCATCCAGTGCGGAAATGGTTTTTAGTCAACTCCGCCAAGTACAATATTGTGACGCTTAACTGACCTGAAGGTGAGACGTTGAGACTGAGACTTCGTCTGAGGGCTGTCCTAAATTTCGTGGGATCACCGTCTTTGGTCGCCTCTTCTGCTAGCTCCTCGAGGCGTTGCAGATCACTTATGGTGAGCTGGGGGCCAGCATGAGCCAAGACGGTGCGATTTCTCCGAATCGGAACGATGGTCTCTTCTTCGACGTCATCATTCTCAGGAGGTTTATACTGTCTGCTGAGCATTGAGCGTTTGCGCTCAAGGCCGGGGGATGAGGTAGTCAATGATCGACCTAGGGTATTGGAGCCATCTGGTGGGGGCGTACGAGCGTGTTCCTTGAGGAAATCACGAAACTCGGCAGGAGCAATCTCAGGATGGAGACGAGCGGGGACCCAGAAGAGATGGAAGGGATCATCAGAGACGACACGCTCCTCGGAGCTGGAGCTGTCTTCATGAGAGCCGCTGCTTGAGTCGCCATCGTTGAGTTGCTGCGCGGCAGACGGAGTAGACCAGTAGCTCGAGGTTGGAGAAGGGGGGGACGAGGGATGTGGAAGATCAGGGTCAAGGATGAGGGCGCCTGGACCACCTTGCGTTGATGACCTTCGTCTGATATCACGGAGAGTTTCTACTTCACGTAGGATCTCGAGCTGAGAAGGTTGCATGGGGCGCTAAGGGCGGCGGTCAAGGAAAACGTATAATGGGGGCGGAGAGAGATGGTCGTCGGTGTGGTCGTCGCTGACTGCCGCGGTCGTTGTGATGATGAAAGGGAAGGAGGAGGCAAAAGAGACGACGGAGGGTGGAGCGGGGGAGGTGGTCGAGCTGGCGCAAGGTACGCTAGCGAGCACGCCTAGGTTCAACAGCAACATGTAACCTCGTTCGTGTACTAATTTCGCAGCGTCCCTTTTTTTTTCACTTTGGCGAGGGTACCCACTACAGAACATTGACCATGTCCACCAAATATGTCCGTCTGCCTCAACCGCCCATTTAACTACCAAAGCGACCACACTATCTGCGACGGTCCCGACCACGGTTTGCCCTAAGAACAGTGTGGACACGGCGAGCCGTATAGCTCGAGTCTGTGAATCGATGGGGCCGCCGAAAGTCCGGTTAGCGGCCATCAGACACGGGTGGACTCTGGCTATTCAACACGGCCGCTTCACGACGGAGTTCCTGAATAACAGCCTTACAGATGACAGTCATATCAAAGCAACCGTACTGGAACTTCTTTGGGCGTACCGCAAGCGCTTCCGGGTTTACCCCGCTTTCAATCATACCCACGCACGTCGCCAACGTCTCCTTGTCGAGTTGCGTATTCAGCAACTGCGAGATGTCGAAGAGGGCTATCGTCGTCGTGAGTTCCCCTCCAGGATGACGAAGATCGAGACGTACTATCCAACGTTTGTTGGGCAGCAGTAATGCGATCCGCGTCCTTGGACGACATCGTCGATGATTTGTCTGGTTCGGAGCCGTCGTTTGTGTTTCTCCCACAAGTGCCAACTCCTCCCAACCAGTTGCTGGATAAGGAAATCTAGACCCAGCCATACGAGCAAGTTACCGTTGCCAACACATATGGCCTTGGTTTCCTCCCACTCGACGACGCTCATATACGTTCTACGTCCTTCATGGCCTACCCACCCCCGGCAAGTTCTTTTAAGTATAATCGCATTTTTCTTCAATCCTGCCATCCATTCCCGTATCATCGAGCCTGCCGAATAGACGCAGTCCTTTTCCCTCTCGGCAGACGGTGTTTATCTCTGAGCCACGAGCAGATAGCTCTCAAGGTTGTCATTCAGAGCTGGTACAGGATTTTCTTCCAGTCCCGAGTTATACGAGCCTGGCTTTGCACATAGGCGGATGAATTCCGGGAGCTACCAGCTTAAAATTGGGAATTCAAGGTGTGCTAGCGATTCATTCCCACCATTCGTCAATTTTAGGTCATATGCACATATACAGACTCACTGCCCAGTGCCCAGCCGTGGATAGAGCTTTTTTGCACCAATTGTGGTCGCCCTTCGCGTCTATCAGTGTCCTTGACGACTGGACCCATGCGATATGCAGTATATCGTGGGCTGGTCTTGCTTGCAAAGGGTCTATACAGTAACATTCCTGATTCCTCTTATTATCAAGCCTCCCGCGTCTGAAAGCAAGCTCGTGTCGTCAGACTCGCTGAAGCTAGGCATACACTATACTACCCTCTTGAAATTCCCTCTCTTTGCCAATCTACCGATTCATCAATACTGGGCAAATTTTTGAATCATCTCGTTTCCCAACCCAAGCTTGGATGAGCAGCAAATCTCCCTCACAGCGCCTTGTTGATCGCACTTGAACCCATTCAGTGCCATCTGACCCTACCTCGCGTAAACGAGATGATGAATCGTTCCATAGAACTATTTGCCCTGTATACAAAACGAGCCAGGGTTCAATGAACGACTGCCCTGGATGATGCAGTCGACCATCCTGCGGAGGAAAGCGTGCCCCTCGTCAGACACCAGGGCAAAACTCTGAAAGGTATCCATTCACCGTGGTAACTGAACCAAGTATCGTATATGGCCTAATGAACCTCAGTCACTCAACGGAACAATCCGCCGTTCTCAACGATGCACGACAAGGCGGTATAACTTGATAATCATGGTAGAGATACTTAGTTTTAAGATGAAGTCCTGGATTCGTCGGAGTGGTGAATTTGACAGAATACAACTTGAATACAACTCTAGTTGATGACAATGTGATATGTTCCAAGTCTGTGATAGGACCATTCAAGGAAATATTGTTTAAACGCAGGGCCAGCATGCTATCATATCTATTGCCGGTTCCACGCTCTAAGAGGGGCCGCCAACGTATTTCATCCGGATGAACATTCGCTGCATGACCAGCAAAGCAGTGACTCACCAACATGCTAGTCGCAACTTCCATCAGGAGGACCATCTCTCCACCTCGAGTCCGTCTTCGTGCAGTCAAACATCTCTTTTCCGAGTCTCTCGTTCACGTCATTATGCCTCTCGCACAACCACCGACTTAATCCTGCACGTCCACTAACGTCTGGCGGATGATGCTTCATCTCCTCTCCTAGATGTGTAGCGCAATGAGAACAAGGGTATAGGACCGGTAATGAGTGTAGCAAGTTTAACATGTTGGCACGTTGGAAAGGAGTGGGTCGCTCAGGATAGTAAGTGGCAGTTGTGTGCAGGAATGTCCAGGTTGCATTCCCCAATTGCTCGACGTCCGGAGGGCAGTTTGCAGGGCGCGTATCGGGACCGGATTCATTCTTGAGGCCACTTCCAGATGCGAGGGCGGCCATCATAGCTGCCGTTGTTTTCTTCCCTGCGCCGGGTTCTGAGGCTGGCTGTCTCGGCTTCCAGTTCCGCCATGCCGTGCAGATTTTGCAAGGCTTTCCATCAGGACCGATGATCATGCCCGGAGGCAACTTCGACGGTCTCGAAGGGGCGCTAGATCCAGAGTTTGCGGTACTCATCTGTAGTTGCGCTGTTTACAGACAAGCTAGGAGGTAACCGGCACCGGAGTAAGGTCAGGTCTGCACGTGACCGTTTCATTCCGGCCTCCTCACCTCTTTGAACAGAGCGACCGTCAAGTAGTCGTGTACTGATGCTAGTTTCACTTCGCATATAGGAGAGATATAACTTGTTTACCTGACATGTCTCAAAAACCAGTATATGCCTCGTTCGGCATCCCTACAGTCATCACTCACCCATCCGTGAGATGCCTCCAATGGTCGGACGACGGTCAGCTCTGTCTTGTCACCAAATCTGCCGTCCATGTTCTGGTGCGCATTTATGGTTCGTCTACCGCCCAGTCGAGTCAATTGCATGCAGACTCCAGATCATGGAATCAACTTTAGCACACCTGCGGACATTAGATCATCTACTTGCGATCGACCGCTTGGGTGGTACAGAACAATGATTGAAATGACGCGAGTGGAAACTCACTCGTGGCCTAGTATAAGCCAAGGTCATATACTTTGCTTGCCGTTGTCGTTCTACTCATTCGCTTCCAGGTTGGGGTTCCCTGAGTTTGGGATCCCTTGATGTCTCTGTTCGTGCTGTAACATGTTCCCCAAGTGGCTTGACATCCCGTGGAAGGTCTGTCTATTTTTTGTGCGCGTTTCACCACCTTCATGTTCAAAAGGTGCGTCATAGCGGTCTTAAACTCTAATATGGAGGTCACCCTATGGGTTGCCGGTAAAAATCATCTGAAAGGCGAATGGATAAATGTAATTTCATTCTGTCTACACAAAAATACAGGATTGACTTCCACTAGATCCAAGACGTGACTTTGTACCTTTTAGACATTCCACGACCTGAGCATGCTATCGACCAGGTATCGTGGATACTAGGGATTCAGGCAATGAGTACGTCGTAGTGTTTGTGGACGAGGTCATTTCTGACCGTTATTCTACTAGGTATTGCATGGTCAGCCCAGCCGTGTTGGGCTGTCTACCCTGCTCCGTCGGTGGACGCGTCCATTCTAGCACTTGGAACCCGGGCAGGGTCGGTGAAGTTGTTTAGGTATGCATATGTCCTACTACCTTGACCATTGTTAAGCTTGCCTAGGTTTGAACGCGGTGATAATTCAGAAGGAGTGGTTTCCCTCATCGGAGAAGTGAAACTTTGCGAAAATTGGATAACCAACATAGCCTGGTCGCCGTGGCACGTACACAGCGGTGGACAATGTATTTCTTATTATCATTCTCTCTTACGGAATCATTGTTGACCTCGATGCACTGTAGGCCAGTGTTTGCTGGCATGCGCCACGGGGGACGGAGGCGTTCTCCTCATAAATGTTTCTCAGAAGCTTCACTCGCGAGGGGGCGGTGGTTTTGTCACTTCTTATGAATTGAACAGAGCCTTTGAACGGGCAACTGACGTTGTTTGTTTTCCCGACAAACGCGTCGTCACGGCTCTCGAATGGATCGTTGTGCCCGGAAGAAATGTAAGAATTTTATCTAGCAACGAGGCACCCCGATAATCGTTTCTGCTCCCATAGCCAATTCTCGTGTATTCTAAACCTGGCCTGATTCATCTGTGGCACTGGTCCTTGTCACCTGCACATTGGCATGCTCCCCATGTGCTTACCATCCAGACGCAAAAAATATCAATTGGGTCTTCTGCATTCTCGTGTGTCTCGGGCTTTTCTTATGTGAAAGATAAGGATGTGCTTCTCGTGGCACTTCTTGACGGCACTTTTCACGCCGTTCATAATGTATCAACCAAACCATCGTGGATTCCCACACCATCGAATGACCAACTCACATCAGAAGCACTTTCACAGGCGTCTCGTGCATTTTTTGTCCAGACAACTCCTGCAGGCGTTCAGTATGTAGATGTGAACCGAATTAGTGGGTTGGTTTGTTATGACTCGCACTCTACTCTGGCCTGGATCTATGAGTGTGTACCTCCCTTTACCCGTGGTCGGGCTGTGGCTTACTTTTCAATTAAGGTCATTAAGACCCTCGGATTTTAGCTACAAACACGAAGCGAGACACGAATGTGTCTTTCTCACTGCTCCATTCTGGCCGCTCAATTCCGACAATATTTTAAGGGTGGCGCAGGAAACACTGGTTCAGCTTGATTGCGGTAATTACATTCTTGACATTCCTTCTGCGGTTACGTTGATCGCTATGTCGTGTATAGCGACCAGAAGCACACCGCTTCATCAACTCCGGCCCATCCTTTTGCATCTATGCAGTACAGGGCACTTTGGCGAGATATGTCCTCGGCTGTTGGAAATGTTGGATCCAAATCCACAGGACGAATCATCTGCGGTGTCTGTACTACCGTCATCCGAGGGAGTAGGCGCGGAGCTCCAGAGCCAGCTCCGAGAGAGCTTGGCTACACATCTCTTTGGTTGGAATGACCTGCTCTCTTTGCGGATCCGATTATCGGTCGCAGATGTGTGTTGGGTAGGTGGTATTACTAACGCTAATGTCCATGTCTCACACAATCATGCCCACTGCTGTCCCAGAGACTGTGCAAGGACGAGCACCTGCGGTTGCATTGCGGACAGGTTGCCCACCGTCAACTGACTAACATCTCTCACCGTGTCCTACGTATTTTGATTCGCCATATCACAGCCATTGTGACAGCACTTACTCGTATGTTCTCCCCGACTCTAAAAAAAAGACTGCCTCACTACGTATGTGACGGCGTAGCGTCCGATGTTCCATTCGTCCTACGAGTGGTAGTGCAATCACGACTTGCAGGATCTCCATCGGATCTATTTCACGAGGCAGAAGCATTGTCCAACAGGGTGAACACGGCAATTCCCATCGATCCCTCTATAGCTGGTTTGCATGAACTCTGTCCAGCCTGCCACACCGAAGTTCTACTGGACGACATCACACAGGCGACGTGCCCAAGGGGCCATTCTTGGGGTGGGTGAAATTCGTAACCTCGTGCTCAATGGCCTTCTATTTCAACGCGTTCACAGCTCGTTGTTCGGTGACTTCTTTCATTTTATCAACTTCGATGGTCAGAACTTGCATAGGTTGTAGCCGTAAAGCGCTTCTACCTGTGTCTCAGAGCTCGGCTGTCGATGATAGCTGGTTGCCCGCTGCTGCACGTAGCTGGATTGTGAAGGAGCTCTTAGAGGCGGTCCAACGCTGTCTTTTCTGTGGTAACAGTTTCGTGGGCATCGTGTAAGGGGGTGGAGTTGGCTCCGGGGCTCTGAGGTGGCGATACCATTCTTATTCCACACAAAATGAACTTGATATGGATCGATCCACGTTTTTTTTTGCAACCACAATTATTCATTGCCCACTGTATATGTATTTGTGATCCATTAAAATCGTACGATATAACGAGCAGTGTCTTGTCGTCACGAACCCCTTTACTGTTCAGACGGCTCTGTGGAGACGTCATAGTCCCGCAGCTTTGCTCTCAGCCTTTGGAGTGCCTTGCCCAGCTGATTCTCCCCCTTTCCATCGGGCCCTACGCCCCAGAATGCGTCCTTGTCCGAGTCCTGGGGGTACGGCGGCCGAAAGTGAGTTCTTACCCTGTGACTTGAGTGGAGCGAGTAAATTCGATCGCTTACCTCGACAAGTTCAGCCTCCCCCGTCGAGAGAAGTTCCCGTTTCAAGTGCTCATTCTGCGTGAACTTGTGCCAGAGCACTAAATCCATCTGTGATTTCCAAATCGGTCAGCCATGCCAAGTGTTGTTTGCATGCGTTCTGAAGAGAAAAAGGGGAGAGGGACCACAAGGTGGTGGGGTGAGGTCCAGGGGAGGACACGTACCACGTCGACTCTAATGCGCAGCCAGTCTGGCCGGACTTCTGGACTGAATCTGTGGGTCTCATCAAAGACAACGCGCGGACGAGGGGAACACGTCCGTATGTGCTCTGCCAACTCGGGGCGGTGATCAAGGAACTGTGGATGGCGAGCGTCAGATTATTTGTGCGTCATTGGTGCTACGCCCCTCCCCCCCCTCCTCATGAAGAGAAGACAGGAATACATCAAGGGTCCCATTGGTCCTGGGGCTCGTAACTTTCCTTGTAGCAGTGGGCGTTCGCTGTTCCTCATACTCACCTTGAGTGACTGAAACAGGTGCTCGCTCGTGGGGTAGCGCTTCCCTCGGTACTCGACCGGGTCGGGTGAAAAGTTGGTGAACCCGTAGTACGGATCGTGGGCATGGTAGAACAGAATGAGGTTTGGGGCCTGTTTCGGCTGATCCTGTTTCTGCGCGGAGTGCGGACGCAGAGGCGGTGGGGGCAGTATGGAGGACGACTTCGCGCCGCCGCTCCTGATGACCCCCATGGCCGTCCCGACGACCCTGAGGGCGCCGGGTCCGACGTCGCCATCAGACACATAGCCCCGATCGCCCGCGCCGAGTCCGAGCTTCCCTAGCGACTTCTTGACCGCGTCGATCCTGCGTCGCGTTAGCGGCTCGTCGGACGACACGCGCACCGTCTGAACGATATCGATCGCGTACGTTTGGCTGTGACGCCGAGAGTCATACCCGCCGCTACCAGCGAGCGAGGTCTTGGATGCGTGGCTCTGATGATCGGGTGCACGTTGGCTGCTGTTGGCGGCCGCAGGCGGCCATTTTTGCAGCGTGGATGGCATTCCTTGAACAAGGATGGTACAGTATATAGGGGTGATGTGCTCCAAGCAGGCGAGAAAGACGTGTGCGGCGGGTGTGTTTAGCTGGTACTACTTTATACTAGGGAGTCACTCGTTGGACGCGGACGACGGCCACGTCCAGGCAACATGGTCTCGCTTGCGCCGACTCCACGTTGCGGCACCGCGTACTCAACGCGCAACACGTCGTGCGTCGTTCTCGTTGCCGTTGCTGACGCTGATACGCACACCAGCATTCAGGTGGTGGTGGTGGTGCGACACCCACGTGGCGACATGCGCAAGGGGTATAGATACCATGGTACTACCTTCCCTCGCGCACTTTCTGCTGCATCGAGTGACCTAGCAACTAGTATGCCCGCATCCAGTTTTTGCCAGGTGAGTTTCATCGAATGCAGACCTGCACGGTCACTTCCGTTCCTCGCCGTCCATTTCACTTCACTTCACCTAACGCCCTGGAATGGACAGGTCTGTGGCACTAGACCCAAGTATGTCGACGCTGCAGGCGTTACCCACTCGTATTGTGGCAAGACCTGTGCGCGGACTGCCACGAAAGGCCGAAATACCAGCGCGCCGGCGGTCTGCACTATTAAGGGGTGCAAGAAACCAGAAGACCCTTTGTCCCATGGATTTTGTTCATCTGATCATGCAAAGTATGCGCCTCAACCATATCTTAGTGCTGTGTAGGCTCATTGATTCTAGGTTGGCCGTTAATTCCGGCATGGTGCCAGGGTGTATTCGATGCCACACCTTGCCGCAGTGCAATGGGCAAACGTGCAACAGTTGTGCCAATATGCCGCCGGATGAACTCCGGATGTGGAATATTAAACGTTCGGGCACAGTCTGGAGAGAATGTGAGACTGATGTTCTTCCGATCGAGTCGATGCTCATGGTCCTGATCAGTCGAACGAGAGTGGAAAGACAGATGGAAGACTGGAACAGCAGCAACGATCGACAAGCTGTTTGAGATATCATACCCATCTAATGTCGTCGCCATCAAGGAAATGTTCCGGTAAGTATGAATATTGATTGCCGTTTCAGTCAACTAAAAGTCAGCCCCTAGACAAAGTCTAGAATCCAATGGCAGAGTTCGATTGTTGCGCACGTTTCACGCCTCTCAGTGCATCTGCGACATGGGCACAAAGGGCACGGCATTGTGTGATTGGCATTCCTGTGGGATCTGTAATGTTGTGAAGTCTGGCTTTGAACATGTGGCATTTGGAGCTCCTGGAAACAAGGGAAGGTCAGTGCAGCGGATCATTATCACGCAGCAATGCTTCACAGCACTTAACCCTGTTTATGCTTTCCAGACATGGAGGTGGCCTGTATTCTTCCTCGGATCCTTCCGTGGCGGATCGTTTTGCTACCTCATGCCTGAGTTCTCCGTATCGAGTGATGATTGCGTGCGATGTCGTGCTCCCGCACAATCCAAGTAAAAATAATTCGGTTTGTCATCCTCCATCAGCACCCTCCGTTTTCTGATGAACGGATAGATCCTGATAGGAGACAGCGTCGTGGTGCGGAACTCAGGGACCATTACTCCGAGATTCATCGTCATGTATACTAGAGGCAGCTGAAGGACCGAGTCTGGACTACCGTCAGTCACAGCCCTCCACATGAGGTAGAGCCCGCTTAGACCCAAGATCCGTTATCTATTTACCGTAAACCTGTGCATAGCTAGTATTTTATTGACACCAAGGCACCACTTTGGGTACTAAGTAAATCTAATATCCCTATCGATAACGAGGGACGATTGCCTCGTTGTACACTGCCAAAGAACTAGGCCACGATACACGGAGGTCGTAACCCAAAAAATCAGATCAACATCAAGGATACAGTGTGTCTGAATGCACCCTACACAAATTCAAATAGTTGGAGCTTCTTTGCCACTATCAGCCAACAGATACGATATGGATGGACGTATAAGTACGTGACGAGTGGCGAGCGGAATTGTCTGGGCGGCATTTCCCGTCCGGTCTTATCGTGGTCCGGACACGGATCGATAGACACCGTCGGGGTACCGACAGCATCATCACCAGCTTATTGCATGTTTGTCGCGCGACAAAAGGTCGGAGTCGCGCCACTCAACGTGACGAACACGAGGTAGCTGGATCTCCGAGCATTGTGTGCGGGGGTCTAGCCCTTATAACTGAGAAGCCCAACATTGTCGTTGTCGTCGGTCGGTGTAATTGACGGCGATGGCCCCGAGTCTATGTGAGGTGCGTGCTGGCGTTCTTTTCTCTATCGCAGTCTAGATCTAAGACCTGCTGTATAGAATTGCCACAAGAGACCGAAATTCGGTACTCACAAATTCTGTGGCAAGACGTGTGCCAGCCAAGCAGCGGCTAAGCCCGTGGGGTCGAAGCAGGCGCAGCCTCATGCTAAAGCAGTTCCAAGAAACGTAGCTCGTCAGCAAGGAGCACCTACCCAGCACAGAGCGGTCCAACTGTGTAGTGTGAGTCGCAATATCGTCGGCGTCGATCAATCGTGATCAGCGTCGCTCATCGATCATCTTCGATGGGCGCCGATCTGTAGTACTGTGGTCAGAAGCCCAAGTTCAATGGCTTTGAATACTGCGGCAAGTCATGCGCCACGCTTGCCGGCGTTGCGCCTACCAAGTCATCCGCATCTGCAACACAGGGTCCTCCTCCGACAAAGCAGAAAACGACGCGCCCGCCGAATGTGCCTCCCAATAACGCCCAAGTCCCTGCATCTGCAAAACCCCACAAGGGATCTCAAAATAAAATTCCTGTACCCCAAAGTGATCTTGATTCTGCACGAGATTTAAATTGACCGCTCATCGAATACCAGACGATTCCACAGAAGAAGAAGAGGAAGATGGGGCCATCTCCACCGATCTAGATGTGTATCCATCAGACACTGACTCCGAATCAGAGGATGAACCGAGTGCGCCGGTGGTAGCTGTCTCTCCACCTAGCACGAAAAGCATATCAAGAGGAGGTAAACCTGGCAGTGGTGTGTCGAGGATCGTTTCTGGCACATGTGCTATTCCAGGTTGCAGCCAGCCAGTTCACGTCGATAGGAATGGCGTGAAGACAATGTACTGTTCAACAAGACACAGAGAGTAAGCATTAGCTTCTTGAAGCTGGAGTTCAACGACATGAACCACTGATGCAATGTTGCAGAGAAGCGGTCAAGCTGGGATTAGAGACAGCTTGCATCATGTGCCAACGATATCCACAGAGTACCTCGGACTACTTTTGCTCATCTGCGTGCAGGAATCAGTCGATGACGAAAACTTGAGACGCCTACCTTGTGCTACTGATTGTTGGGTACTGTAACTACTGGCTCGAACCAAGGTTACCTATGAATCCCACCACCTTCGAGTCAGACGAGATTGCTGTCCGCAGTGTTAGCATAAGCTCTGTCCTGTTCTAGATAGAGCGTCTATCACAAGAAAGAGTATTGGACACACCGTTCTATGATAGCCTGCCACCACTGGTACACAGCAGCAGAAGCTGTGGCAACTTGCCGAGTTTTGCTTACGTCAACCAAGGAAATTTGCTTCATCGCCAAAGTCCTTCATCAAGTTCTCCTTTTCACGCCGTGCTGTACATTACAGTAAATGGGCCGCTTACGACGTTCGCGCACACATAAAGCACAGCGCGACATCCATAGGGCGTCTCGCACTAGGGTATGTGCTCTCAGACCGCTCATCAAACCTGCTCAACCGCCGTCAGGCCCGCACAAAAGATCTTGATCAGATACAGCTGATCGACCTCGATCCGAAAGTGAGTCGTTCAGTTCAAAAGCCCAGCGCGGCCCCCGCGCCCTTTGATGTCGTGCGGTGCGCCAGGTTCAGGCCCCAAGCAAGGCTCAGATTGACTGAGACCGAAGGCATCCCTCTCCACGTCCTGATGATATGGGCCGTTCCGTTGATGACAGTAGTCGTACTTAGTATTTGGTATTGGCGAGCTAATCACCTCTTAACCCTGTACCCCAACCCCATTTGCCCCCCTGTCGGTAGAACCGTGCGGCATTGGAAGCCCAGCCACTCGATTTTGACAAACCAGGTCTGGCCCAGCACTATTGTGTCGAGTGTGCCAAGTACGTTTTTTTAATACTTCATCCATCCTGCCCCTTATCTAGACTCTGCCTCACTTTGTCCATGATTTCTCCTATGTCTCAGGTACTACGAGACGGATACCGCGCTACGCTCACATTGGAAGAGCAAAATACACAAAAAGCGCTGTCGTGCACTCAAGGAGCCTGCATACACTATTGAGGAGTCCGAACGCGCTGCAGGGCTGGGCAGAGAAGAGAAACGACCCTCGTCCACAATGAGCACGTGGGTGTCTACCACCGCCTCTACCGCATTAGCAGTTGCTGCGGCTGCTGCGTAGTCTTCCATGCGTTCTGGCGCATGGTGTCATTGTGGTTGGTACGAGCTGTTGTCGTACGACTCATGTATCACTTGCTCGCTATGGTCTGCTTCCATTACCCAGGAATATTACATTCCAGGCGATGGTCGCTAAGGACACGTTGAGAGAAGGGGATTTAGAAGACATGATCAAGGGACACCCTCGTTTCAACTCGATATGCGCGCAGATAGCCGTGCAGAGAGCATGCAAAGAAATCTACCATTTGGCAACGATCGTGAGTTACGAGTAGTCGTGCATGTACTACCATACATTAGTCGTTCCCGTATTAGTAGTGACAAACATACCCGCAAGGTGCCATAAGGTTAAGGGAAGAAGAAAAAGAAACCAAGTCTAGCTTTTCCCAATAAAAACCAATAGTTCCTACTTACACCGATAGCAATAAGGCGATAAGACGTGATGAAACGAGTGTTTAGCCACCAGAATGAACGGAATAGTTCGTCGTCCTATCGCCCTCCGTCCGTCTCTCCAAATACGACTCGTCGTCTGTCCGTCCGTCCAACGGTGCGGTCGAATATATACGTATCGTGCCATCGTGACTTCCCGTCGCAAGCATCATAGGATCGTCACTCGCATAGTTCCACCCAATACACGTCAGATCCCCGACGCCGGGTGCGATTTGAGGTCGTATGCAGTGTAGAAGGGCTGCTGTCTCCCGGTCCCAGATATGTACATCACCCACTAACACAGACAACTGATCAGCAACTGCGACTGGCGAGCATCATCAAGACGGAAAGGATACCCACTTTTCCCACCACAGAGCACAAACTGATCGTCTTTACCACCAAAGTGACATGGACCTGCAATGTCAACGGGGCCTTTGAGGGCGAACGTGTGCTTCAAACTGAGTCGAGATGTCTGCGCATACTCGTGGCGCTCTCTGTCTCGTACGATTTCCAACTTCCATAATTGAGGGGCGGCCTGAGACAAAGTGGAGTTAATGGGTGGGTCCGTCCAGTCCACGAGTGCTCACCTTCTCAGGTGATATTAGGACAGCTGATATCTTCCTTGCCATGGCAATGTCACGGACATCATTGGCAAACGGCGTTTGACTTTGGAAAAATTAAACTCAAAAAATAAATGCATAAATAATATCACCCACCTTTCCCTTGTCCTTGTCTGCATATTATATACTAACGGGCACCATGTTCAATCCAAAAAAAATTAGAGCGCCACTGGGATTCTTACCGATAATTCGCTTCTCAACTCGAGTATGACGGCTGGGTTGTGGCCCCGAGGGCGATGTTATCGACGGGCCCACCCCGACTAATCGGGAACAGTCCGGCGTTACGGCCACGTTGGTCAACCGGACTTGTCCGAGGTGGTAAGTATCCAAAACTTTTCCGTGGAGATCCTGAAGACACGGCGAAGGACAATACGTTAACGGAAACGCACACTCGCTAAAATGAGGGCACGTACCAGTTTCACAACATCACTGCCTTCAACAGATAAGAAGGCTATTCGTGGTTATCAGTGCCAGGCTGATCCTCTGAAAGCAAATATCGTACCTTCCCCCGTGGGAAGCCATAAGATAGACTGAACCGTGTTTTGGCGGTCTATCGTTTTTTTACACACACCATCCTATTAATTTGTCAGGAACGCTGTTAACCGGGAGGTAAATGGTCTTGCCTCCGTCCACACCTTGACCGCGCGTGTGAGTCGAGTGAGAAGTGTCCTACCATTTGGAGACCTTATTGGAAGGCTGAGCCTGGTACAATGTGAACAGAAAAGAAAAGTGGCACCATACCAGGCGACTTGACCAATGAATCCTCGAACGTGCACCAGTATGCGGTGGGTGGTGAAGCTCTCCTAAGCGCTGGATCAGCCACGTGGCGAGAGCATGCCATTGGGTATCTCACCCCTACGCGGAATATGACCGACGTTCTGTCCCAACTGGTTGCCTTGTTAGACTGCCGTAGACGGATAAGAAGTGCACTCACCTCGAAGTCGCCAAGTATCGTCCATTCGGAGAGAATTGGAGGTGCCGAACGAGTGCTTGATGAGCAGCCATCTCCTGCGATGTGTCCAGTGCCTTCAATTTGTCGATGGCGCTGGTCACCCGGCCACCACGCAGTGACATCCCAGGATCCGGGAATCGGCCCGGCGACATCGCCACGGGCGCAGATCCAGGAGGAATCGGAGTGTCGAATGAGGAGTTTCTGCGCGGGGACATGGGCCGAGTCGTTGCCTGAAGCATGATTACAGAACGGATCGCGTTGACGAACCGCTGACGAGCATCGGAATGACGTGTTTCTGTAGTCTCATCTGACCGTCCTTCAGTACTGGACGCTGGATTCTCGGTCGTGACTGAGCAAACTGAGCGGGCAGTCTCAAGCTTAGATATGAATGTTGAAGGCTCCTGATGGTACACCGCCTGTCGAAGAGGGGCACGGGCACGAGGGCGAGGGCGAGGCTGAGGAGGCTCCACAATAGGGAGTAATTCTTTCGGTTGTTTAGGCTTGACAATCCAACTCGTGAGGTGTCTCAGGTACCCCCGTGCGGAAGCGATGCGTAGACTGCACCAGCGCAAGAATATCCGGCTAGCTCGCGCAATGCGTGTGTTTGTTAAATGGTTGGTCGTTTCCGCAATCACCTCCTCAAGCCATTTTTGTCCCTTGTGTTGGACGAATATCCATCGTTCTGATGCAAACCAGGCAGAGACGGCGGCAAGGCCAAATGATGTAACAGCCTATCATCAGGAGTAAGAAGAAGCGGGGAGCAATCAAACGACTAGACTCACCGTCAGAACGGTGATTATTGTTGAGGTTACGGGTCCCTGATGAAAACACCTAAACGTATGTATGACGACAGTGGAGCAGCTCTACGTACCTGTCCAGATGAATATGTGAAGAGCATAAGCCCAGCGGAGAAGCAGGCTACGGACATCACAAGGAATACCAGTGGGGACCGTTTGATCCAGATGAGAACCCACCACGGAACCCTGTGCCCAGGAGAGCGACTCGATGATGTCAGTCAGTCAATTGGATAACGCGCAGAAGCCAAGAGAAGAACCTACTACATAGCCTGCTTCCAAGTTAGTCCCAACAGACTGTTCACTGCAGCCGCAATACTGAACACCAACGATGAAAACCAAAAAGCGTTTACGGAATCAGCCAACACATTTCCAGTAGAATTGTATGAGAATTGTAACGTAGTTGCGGTGACCGCCGAAAAGAACGTCGCTACAGTCGACAGATTCAATAGATTTGACGCAGCATGTTGCTGATGGAACCTGATTGTTGGAACACCTGCGTAGCATATCGGCGCACTGCTTTCCCATGACGCCTCCACACTCACCGATCTCGATGAACATGGACAACGTCCCCGTAATGTTGTCAATGTGATCGCCGATCTCCGTAGTGAGGTCGTGCACGTAGCGCTGCACGGCCGGTGAGCGAAATTGAGCTGGATAAAGAAGTCACATCAGTTTCGACGCGCAAGAGAAAGTGCTAGTGCTAGTGCTAACACTTGTACTCAGCTAGACACGATGCCCAATACTAGACCGGGTGTCAAAGCTAAATGAGTGAACTCAAGGAAATGCGACATACTTTCAGATCACCCTCAAAGCCCCGCATGGACTGGTTGACGGCCTCATCAGTGAATTCTGGAAACTCATTGAGACAGTTAAGGAAGGTCACAACATCCTTCGCAAAACTCTCGAACTGGGCAGGAAGTGTATCAGGCTCCAGATTGTCCTCTAATATTAGTTTTACGACAGGAGCATGTTGACCACGCCAAGGACCCCGTCGCTGTCGGTGCATAAAGTTTGGATTGGGAAGAGCTTCACGCGGCTGACGTGAAATTTTGCGAGGGTATAGGTTTGCAGCGTTCTCTCGGAACAGAAACAAGATCTTTGTCAACCGTTCGCGCAGCTTGAATGCAGAAGAGAGGATCCCAACCGAGCTTCCCAGCTGACGAGCAGCGTTTGCGAAACCGCGAAGCTGGATACAAATGAGGGATAGAATACGAAAACAGCGTGCTACATACTTCTTTGTCGAGGTTCTCTATCCGTCTGGAGGAGATTGAGACATTGACAAGACTATTGCATACAATTGCTAAACTTACTTTTCGAACTTGAGGAATTGCTCCGCACCAGCATTCGAAAGCTTCTCGTCAAGAGAGGTCGCTGCAAAGGGCCCATCAGATGCGTTGTCCATCATAGGTGTAGCATGACTCACGCAAGTCCTCTTCTACCACCGGGGGCGAGGTTGCATCTGGAGGGATCTATCAACGCGCTGAGCTGATACTAGTGAGAACGAGAGCGAACCAGCATCGATTGCATTGTCGTTGCTCAACTCGGAAAGCATATCTATCAAACTGAGTATCGTTTGCTTGCGCTTCAAGGGATCGCTAGACTCCATCCGAGCATAAGGACTGTGAATGCTAGACATGTTCGGGCTCCCCTCAGGAAAGCCCCGAGCGACAGGAGGGCTGCCTATCGGCCTAGTTTGAGCTCCCCTAGAGCGAGAGCGAGGCCGAGGCATGCTTTCGACCGTACCTCGTAGCATAAGTATCGCTTGATAAGGATTGGAGGGAGCGAGCCCGGGGCAATTCTGTAGGAGAACAGAGAAGCTCGCACGAAGGATGGAGCTATAAGGTGGGAATCAAAGGAAGTGAACGAAAGAGTTGTTCCGACTTTGAAATGCGAGCAGAGCTTCTTCGAGTGTTCTGGCCATGCTCCTCATGCAGCGGACAGAAACGCGAGATTCATTCCTCCGCTTTTCTCTCTCGGCACATGCTTAGCGTTACGGGAAGCAATCGGAACACTCAGCGAACTGAACCAGCGCGTAATTGTCTTGAGGAAGCATGGCGAGATGACGACCCTGAGTGCAAGCTCGCTTTAGACAGCACGCACTCACCAATGGTTAATTAAAATCTATCTCGGTCAAGATACTCCACGCCCGTCTGCGGAATACATAAAGACAAGCAATAGGAGGCCATGGCATTCTCGCCGACAGCTGGCCAAAATGGTGCCAACGTAAAAGCGAAGTGACGGCTTTGGCATGGATCTGACGTGCTGATACAACGTGTTCAGAAGCGCATGAAATCACGAGAGCGGTCATGATAGACTGCCATCTGCTTCGCAATCAAAGCAGCCAAAAATCGTGATTCATGGAGATGCGAAACAATCCGGCCAGGACGGCACAACTCTGACGGACGTACAAACGCGGATGAGGAAAAGAAAGCGGCGGATGAGAGGGGGGTGGGTAACCTAGGTGAGTAAGCTAGTGATCGCTTATCCAACTTGATATGACTGATCGCAGACATGGCGGACTGGAGGGGTAGACGAAGCAGTGCTAGAAGGACTTCTGTGAGCTGCTGCGGTCTGAGAAGTCCTTCTGGACCTCTACTCGTGGAGTAGGAACCTGATAACGGCTGGAGCTTGGAAGTTGGCAGGGACTCACTGAGGCTGGATGGGACTGGCAGGGCTGACACGGCGGTGTCCCATGGCCAGGGCACTGAAATGAAATGAGGCCCCGTTCGGTCCACGCCAACGTGGACTGGTAGTAGTGGGTGAACCTAAATGTTACGGTTCGACACCCAGTTTGTCTACCCGTTGGCGAGTTCGAGTTAGGTACAGAGTTTCATAAGGGACTAATAGGACTTTGAACAAGTCAGTGAAGCTGTCCCGACGTTTGAACCAGTTCCCTGCAAATTTGCACGACATATTGAACGCCATGCATTATGCGTATCCTGTCCTGGAACATTGTGGGTC
>JBBPJS010000034.1:0-31783 GCA_038088835.1 Singerocomus rubriflavus
CTGGAGATAGCCACACGATTACCCAAGATCCGGAATCCTCGCCCCAAGGGTCGTCCACGATTATACCAGTCTCTTAGGTGCTGGTATTAGGAGGATGCGAGCATGGTGCAATAGTCCGTTGCTATACTGACAATGCAATAGTTCGTCAAGGTGTTGTAGATCACCCTTTCCTCACTTTCGACTCCCTCTTGCTGTTCAAGCATTCTCTCTTCCGCGACTGCTCAAGGATTCTCTTGGTGATGCCAGATCGCCCGATGGGTTATGGTGATGGATATAGGCAGGGTTGTCATAGTGTTTCTCTGGTCACTCAACAATCATTACTCTGTTGAGTGACCAAAGTGAAACACTACACTGTCTATCTCCATTACCATAACCTGTTGGGTGATCTGGCATCATCAACTATGGGGCTGGAACCATGAACAGAAAGAGGAATGATTAGAACAGTCAGAAAGGGGATCAGGAGTGAGAAAAGGGTGATTTTCTACATCTTGATAAACTCTTGCATTGTCAGTATGACTGAGGACTTTTGCATCTGGTCCACATCCTCCTAATACCACATCCTACAAGTGTGGCATAATCATGTTTGGCTTTTGAGGCAAGGAGTCCAAGCCTTGAGTAATCACATAACTATCTTTAGGTTGTCACCCTTGAAAGCTAATCTAGGGTGCCATTCTGTATCCAGAGTCTTATGTAGAACCACAAAATCTTCTACAAGTCTGTAGACAAGTAGAACAACTAATAAATAGAACACATGTTAATATGATAAGGGCAAGTTGTTGTGGAACCAAAGAGTTATGCTACTCTGCCAAACAACCCAACCAATCCAGCGGACGACCAGAGATCTCGGTACAGGGCTTAACCATAGATGTCAGATAAAGGAAGGATGACTAGGATAGTCTTGAGGTCTGCAGATAAAGAAAAGGACTGCACATCAGAGGGAACTACTATAACCAGGAACTCCAGGACTACTCTTGCAAGTCCTTGTTAGTAACTGTACTCTTGCAATGGTACTCTGTCTTCCTTCTAATACCTAACCCCTAATGGGAGAGGCATAATCATATTTGGCTCTTGGGGCAAGGGTTCTGAGCCTTGGGTAATCACGTAGCTATTACCAGATTGCAACCCTTGAGAACGAAGTCGGTGTCATCGTAGATCCTTGAGTCTGTTCAATAACCTCAAAGGATGTCCCAACTAGAACGTGGTGTTACTAGTGGCTTAAATATCTGTATAGTCCATGGTATGAATATGATAAGGGTTAGCAGCAATGGTAGCTTCTATAACCTGCAGGTATAACATCAGAAATGTTATGATGAGGTTTCAGTCACGTGGGTTTAATTGGTTAAAGGTTCGGTGTCTTCCAATGAATGTCTTCCGTACTTTCATATGTTCTGGGTTCTAAACTAGACGTGGTATGAGCTTGCTAGCTGGCCATAACATTGGCAGTTCAGTGGTGCTAGAATCAATGAATGATGGGACAATGAGGAGAGGAGTGAAGGGTTAGCTTTATCTCCAGATGTCTCACTCCTAGGGCTCAATGAAGAGGGCTAGGTGAATAACATCCTTTACTTGTACTTAGTCACTAGGCCACCTTGGTAGGCAGGGTAGGATGCGAGGTAACAAGTGGATTAGGCTAGGGGAACAGCCTGTACTCATAACCCCTTATATATGTTATAGGATCATGCACAGACCAAGCTGTGATGAGGGTCTAGGGTATGTGACATTAATGCTATTGGACTACTAGATTAAAGGGAAAGATCTATGAGGAGAACATTAGGCATTCATATGAAGTGGGAATATGAAGAGCAGATATGAATGCAGGGAATAGAATGGAAGGGAAGACCAATCACAAGATGTGACTGATCATAGAAGGAATCATGGCAGAGATCCATCTAGGATCTTGCAGGGTTCATGATCAAGATGTAATCTTGATGAGTGATTGTACCAATCAGAGGGTAAAAGCAGAGATGAAAGAGGTATGATGTGATTGGAATGGAAGAGTGATTGGTGATTTGTGAAGATGTGAAGGAAGAGAATAGGAGATGTGATACATGTGAAGGGTGAAGATGTGACAATGTGAAGGGAATGAGAGTGGTCATGTGATCAGGGAATGTAGAAGTCATAGCACTCATGTGTGCAAGCATGCAGTCATAGTGCAGGATTCATACAAGGTTTGTACACAATTCGTAACACAAGTGGCAGTGTATGCCTATAATGCCCACAGATATCACATCATCTTAACTATTGTGATAATTGTCTTGAGTCACATGGGTTATCTTATCTTCACAAAGTAGAACAAATGTCTTCCAAGGTGTTTTGACTAAGTTCCATCTTAACTGAGTTTTGAGTTGCTATACACACAGTAATAAATAGAGAAGAGGAGGAGTAGAGGTTGGACTGCATCCAAGCAATGCCTCACTTCTAGGCACTCAATGAAGAGCAGGTAGGCAAATAGCTACTTTTTTACTTGTCATGGCTTAATATTACTAGGCCACCTTTGCAGGCAGAGTAGGTGAGGTAAACAAGTGGATTTGGCTAGAGGAATACCAGACTTTGCACAACTCCTTATATACATTACAGGAATGCACACAAATCAAGCTGTGGCAGGGTTTAGGATATAATGCTCTTAATGCTACTGAATGATAAGGTATAAAAGTCTAGTCCATAAGAAGAAGATTAGGCATTCATTTAAGAAGATCAGAAGCAGAGATAAATGCAGGGAAATACTTTACAATGGAAGATCATTACAAGATGTGAATGATCAGAGAAAGGATCATGGCAGAGATCCCATTAAGGGTTCTGCAGGGTTATAATTGAGATTAATTTTTCAATAAGAGATTGTACCAATCAAATGGTGAGACAGATATAAGAAGAGTGAGAACACCATAAGGTGTGGCAAGAATCTAGATGATTGGTGTGGGGTTATGAGAGTCATGAGAATAAAGGAAGAGGGGTTAAGATGTGATCACATGATGGTGTGATAATGTGATAAAGGAACAAGGTAGTCATATGGTTAGGGAAGTCATGAGGATGTTAAGTGCAACCAGTGTATTAAAGAGAATCATGAAGGCATAATATGAGTGCCTAATACAAAGTAGCACAAGTATTTGCATGATGTCATAACATACTCCTACTGATATACAACATGCTATTCACCTTATTAGATTTGAAAAAGTTGAAAATGCTATTCAAGTTACTCAAACTCTTTAGGATGTCAAGAACCATTCTATATCCTCTCAGACCATTAATTGTTGTCTTAGGAAAGCTGGAATGAAGGCTGTGGTGAAGAAAAAATGTCCTTTTCTTTTCAAGCATTATAAAAAAGATAGAATGAACTTTGTTTTAGGCCATCAGGACTGGACTGTGAAGGATTGAAAGCATGTTATATGGTTAGATGAGACCAAAATTAACTGCATTGGATCTGATGGCAAGAAATGGGCATGGAAAAAGGCAGGAGAGGGGTTAAGTAATAGGCTGATAAAAAAAACAGTCAAGTTTGAAGGAGGATTCTTGATAATATGGAGATGTATGACTTGAAAAGGGGTTGGCATGGCCTGTAAGATTGATGGTAGAATGAATGCTAAACTCTACACACAGATTTTGAAGAATGAATTGCAACAAACTCTTTAGTATTATGGGTTTTCACTAGAAGATATTATCTTTCAACAAGATAATGATCCCAAGCATACTAGCAGAAGAATCAAGAAGTGGTTTTAGACCATGAATATTAGGTCATGGTATGGCCAGCTCAATCTCCAGACCTTAATCTCATAGAACATCTATGGTTTCTTCTTAAAAGAAGGCTGGTAGAGTATTTAGAACCATCTTTAGGCATGGTGGAGTTTTGGGAAAGAGTTTAGGCAGAGTGGGAGAAGATTGGAGTGGAAGAATGTTAGGCATTGATTGATAGTATGCCCAGAAGGATTCAGGAGGTCATTAAGGCCAAAGAAGGATATACTTCATACTAGTTTCTAATATTCTTGATGTCAGCAACAAAACTGTCTCAATAAGTACACTGGATTAATCTGGCAATATTGACTGATATAGAAAGAAATATCTAAGAAATGTATATATTTTTAGACTATCCTTGATAAAAGCTTTCTAATAATATTTGGATCTATGAGTCTAGCATAAAAGCCACTCTAGTTATTCAATCCACAATCATAATGCTATCAACATTGGGATGGCTTTGTTGCTCAGTGTATCATGTCTTCATCAGCAACTAAGAACCAATCCTCACTCAGATTCTCTTCATCATTCAGCTTGGTAGGTAACAGGCTTGACTCATTATCACTCAACTTCTCCCAAACTTTGAAAATTCCATTTTCTGAGTCAGAGTTTATCTCTGTGATATTTGCAGTATTTGCCTTCACAGTGGGTTCCTTTTCTCCACTATTTATCTTGTACCATGCAGCCAAATGCTCTGTAGATCTGCATTTCCAGCATCTGCAATTCTGATTCCCCTAATGGTTTCTATTACCCTAATAACCTCCCTCTCATCTGCTGGGTCCATCTGACAATCCAGTGCTCATTGCCTTATCATGTTCTTAGTTTCTATTAGCATACAGTGGGTATTTTGCTCTTTAATGGTCCACTTCCTTAGCAATTATGGCAATCAGAACATTTGGGTCCAATATCTTTGTTGAGCTGTACAGTTGAGCAGCAGTAAGCTAACATGATGTGAAATTGGTGAGGGAGTTGGGGAGGGATTTTACTATGATCAACTGGTAATCCTTCTCATCAATTATAACATCAACAGCAGCTAACTCCTCTCACTTTGTTTATAGCCTATCTAAGAACTGGCAGACATCTCCACTTCTGACAAGCTTGAAATCCAGAAATTGCATATAAAGATTAGTATGTGTATATGTACCCTTCTCTATGTACTCTTTTATGATTTTGGTCCACTTGGCAGCAACCATTATCTGTCTCTGAACATGCAGCACAGTCAAGTCTGAAATGTGCTGGGTCAGTAAGTGTTTCACCATTTGCTTGTCATTCAACCACTTAGCATTTTCAGCTTTCTGCTCTGTAGTTAGAGTCTGAGTGTTATGTGTTGCCTTGGGCAAGACAGCATGTAGCCCTTGAGACAAAGCAAGGATGTGAGATTACAATGAGATAAATGGAAGGACATAGTGCTATGCTATCCTTTATGGGTGTTGCCTAGTTGCAAGGACTAAGGCATGCAGAGGACTGGTGATGAAGAGACAGCAACTAGATTGCTGGAGATACTGTGTACAGGGTGGTACAAGGGAGACAAAAGCTAAGTACTATGAGAGTAGGCTATGGGTATATATATGGTGAGGTCTACACATGGACCATACCTTAGGGCTGGTGTGGGAAGGGCTCAAGGGTTTTGCAACCTATGACTTGTAGCACAAAGTGCAAGAAAGACAAATAAGTGGAGCCATGCAGTGCATGGAATGGAAGATCAGAAGACAAAGCACCACTCATGACCAAGACAATAAGAAGTACTGGCAAGGTGGCTGCATGGTGCATGGAAGAGAAGAGCAGAAGAAGAAGCACTGATCATGGGTAGGGTGAAGGATTTAATCCAGCACTTGTAATGAGAGAAATGGGATGCATAATGGTTACTGGTAGACGAGGTAGCATCTACCAGCTTAGTGTCTATGATAGAGGTAAAGAAAAAACATAACAGTATCCCCTTTATAGAATACAAGTGACTGCATGAGGTAAACTTAAGGCCCAACTGTAGCTGGCAGGACCCAGTTATGTTGCTATAGGCAATGTCATCATAGATATTATCTCCATAGTCGATAATGTCATCACATACTGCAGAGATGTGTTGTGGAACCAAAGAGTTACACTACTCTACCAAACAACCCAACCAACCTGGTGGATGACCAGAGATCTTAATATGGGGCTTTAACCATAGTGTTGGATAAAGAAGAGGTGCTAGAACAGCTAAAGGGAATGCAGATGAAGGAAAGGGCTGTGCATCGAGGGGACTTTCTATATAAGAGCTCCAGGACTACTCTTGCAAGTCCTTGATAATAACTTTACTCTTGCAACAGTACTCTGTCTTTCTCCTAATACTAATACTCTAACAGTACTAGCATAATCATAGTCGGACCTTGGGGTAAGGGTTCTGGTTCTTGGGTAATTGCATGGCTATTTACCAGATTGCCATTTTTGAGAACAAAGTTGGTGTCACCATAGATATGAGAGTCTGTTCTATAACCTCCACATATGTTCCAATGAGAGATGCAATGCTACTCATGGCTTAAATATCTGTGAATGCTGTAACAATATGATAAGACCTGCATGGCAATGATAGCCTCTTAAGATCACAGGTATAATATCAGTAGTCAATATGATAGAGGACTACATCATGTGATCTTTAATAGTTTCTTGATATGAGGTTCTTTCAATGAATGTCTTCCATACTTGCATAGGTTCTGTGGCTTAAACTAGCCAAGGTACAAGTTGGCTCACTAGCCTTATGTTGGTGGTTTGGTGGTGTGAGGAATGATATAATGGAATGATAAAGGGGAAAAGTAGGGATTGGCTTTATCTCCAGACAGCCTCACTTCTAGGGACTCAATGAAGAGCTGGTAGGCAAATAGCATCCTTTACTTGCACTTATCACTAGGCCACCTTATGAGGGCAGGGTAGAAAAGGAGGTTAACAAGTGGATTAGGCTGGGGGAACAGCCTATACTTATAACTCCTTATATACATTACAAGATAGTGCACAGACCAAGCAGTACACTAGGGTCTAGGGTATATGGTATTAATGCTATTGGCTATATGATATCAAGGAAAGAGTCCATGAGTAAAAAATTAGGCATTCATATGGTGGAGAAATGAAAGAGCGGATATAAATGCAGGGAGTAATATAAGATGAAAGATTGATCATTAAAATGTGAACAATCAGAGAGGGGAATTGTGGCAGAGATCCATTTAGGATCTTGCAGGGTCATGATTGAGATGCAATCTCAATTAATGATTGTACTGATTGGAGGGAATGATGGAGATGAGGAAGGTGAGATGATCAGAATGAAAGAGTAATTGGTGATGTTGTGACATTGTGAAGGAAGAGGATGTGAGATGTGAAGACATGACAGGGTGAAGACATGAAGGTGTGAAGAGACAGAAGAGGTCATGTGATCAGAGAAAGATGAAGTCATGGCACTTGTGCATGCAAGCACACAGTCATAGTGCAGTAGTCATAGCAAGTTCATACACAAATTTGTAACACTTCTCCTGTCTTTAGAATGGATTCCAGACATTCAAAGATCAGGAAGAATTTGTGCGCAGAATTTATGATAGTCGTGAAGAGGAAAATCATCATTCAATAAAGGACTGACAATTAACCAGTCATAAAGGGCAGTGGGAGAGCATGAGCAATTGAGGCAATCATTGATGGAATGCAGCACTTGAGGGCAAACTTGAAGATGAATATTCAAAACATTCCAGGTACTCTTGAAACCCAAATCCATGCTTGATGCGAATGAAATGAGAATTCCATATATGGCTGGAAAGAAAAGGCAAATAGAATACCAAATATTTCATTGGTAAGCATGTGTCAAAAGACGAGAAAGGGTTTTGAGGGTCTTCTTGCCAAAACCTATAAAACCAAGAGGAAGGGCTAAACAGTTTTCATGTCATATTCAGGACTTTTCTATAAAGGGGTGAATGATAAAGAGTTTGATGCAGAATCTCAAAGAGGAAGGTGATAAGACTTTTCATTTGATGAAAAGGAATCAGATAAGAGAATGGTTAATTTGAGGAACTGCCAAATCTTGAAACCAGAGGAAACAATAAATCTTTTAAAGACTTGCTTAGGTCTAAGATCTTTTAGAGTCTTATCTAGGACTAAAGCACTTTATAGTCATACTAAGGACTTTGAAATACTTCATCGCAGATGACTGTGGTGTTCTCAGACAGCATCATCATTGAATCCATAAATGATTCCATAGTTTAAAGTCTTTGGCTAGACAAATGCATTGCTTTAAGGTCTCTAGCTAGACTGGGGGTTTGGAGATATCTTGAACTTGAAGAATTTATTTGAATACTTCAACTTGTTCTTGATAAATCATTAATGGCAGCTTTCTCTATATCCTGGGGAGTAGATCTTTAGAGTTACTACTTCTTTTGAGGCTTTGCCATGTTACTAGGTACTACTTCCTTTTGAGCTTCACCTATTGAATCAAGGAGAGAAAGAACAAGATGGTTCTTGCAAAGTATGGGAATGCAGGGTACTTTTTCTTTTCTTAACTTTACTTGACTTTTGGATAGAGCTTCACTTCTCCATAGAGATGAATAACATCTTTCTAATATCTTGTTCAGTTTTGAAAGTACTTTTCCCTTAATGCTTGAATGAGAAAGAGGGTGGGAATTTCTGGATTGATGAACTAGGAGAAAATCCAAACACCTAGAATAATCTGAGTGGTGACAGAGGATACTGCTGGATACTGATCTTGCCAACTTGATCTAGTGGTAGTTTATAGTCTTTCCAGACTCTAGGCAGTTTATCGATATGCTGATCTAGATAGTTTTGAATCATTTCAGATTATACCATAGTTTATAGTCATTGCAGACTATATAGAAAGCTTTAAAGTTATCTCTGCAATCGGTTTTTCAGAAAGAACATATTTATCCTCATATCTGAGCTGAGAGAACTTTTCTTCTTTTATACTTTTGTAATGTTTCTTTTATTCTTTTGATCTTTTGTATACTTCTTTTCTGATTTTTGACAAGAACACAGTAAGAGTTAAGAAAGGAATATAATTAAGGAGTGGTTTTCGATCTTGAATAATTGAAAGCCTTGATAGTCAATAAGACTTCAGTTGTAATGAAAGAATATCTTGAACTTCAATCTTATTCTTGATCTTAAATGTTTTCTAAGCAAAAAAGAGAAAACTAAAAAGAAAATAAACCTTTTTAATTCTTGTTTAGGAATGAATGAGTTTCTGTTCATCTCAGGAACCATGACATTTAACAACTGTGCCAAATGTTGACTGTGTTTCTGTTCTGACAGTTAGAACTGATGATCATTGAGTAAACAACCACCAGAAAGTGTTTAACATCTCTTCAAGACAATTGTGAAGCTTGATGCATTGAGTCTTTTGACAGGGGCCTCACTTTTCTTTCAGAACAAATAACCAGTGTTCTGAATCATATACCTTGCTTGCAATTTCCCAGTTTTTCAACAAGGCAGATTGTTGGAACTTGTTTAATAACTGAAGTTCAAAGTCGGGAGTTGAACAGTTTCTGAATGTGTTCAGATTCTAATGATCATCTTGTTATGACCACTGGAAAAGTTTAACAACATTTCAGTCATGCCTTCTTTTTAATCTGATTCTTTTTTCCATTGAAGGCCTCACTGTTTCTTCGACGAATAGTCTTGTGACCTTACTTCTTGGAAACTGAATAACCATTCATCAGATGATTAGATCATAAAGACCTTGAAGAAAACTTTCATGTTTAGAGACTGTGCGAATTGTCTATAATAGTTTCTGTACTTGTCCAGATACTGGGGGTTAGATGTTTTTAAATCATGTTTAGGATCGAATAAGTTTCTGATTGTTTCAGAATCTTTACAGAAACAATAGTCAATGAAACATTTTAATGTCATGTTGGACATCTCTTGACTTTGATAACTGAATACCTTGGCCTTGAGTTGCATGTTTGAGTTCTGTGCACATTGAATGTTAATAAGAGAAGAAAAACTTGAGCAGATTTTTGAAATAAATTTCTTCATCATGACTTGACTTATCCATACTAACAGGGCATCTAGGCTTCTGATATCTTCATTCATGATCTTTGGGAGCTATGGTTCATGATTCCATCCAGAGTCCTATTTTAACCTGAACTTTCTATAGACCTTTTACAGTCAGATATCTTCAGCTTTGACTAACTGAGTGTATGGCTTTATTGCATCTTGATTCTAAAAAATTCTTGGATTTGTCTTGTACATCTTCTCAAGTCCTTGCTTGTGATAAGTTTTAATGTTGTTTCAGGACAGAGCTGTAAGAGAACAAGGAGAGTTAGAGTGATGATGTCATCGGTGGGGAAATGTTGATGAGGGAGTTTTCAGGAACAGAAAGGAATCAACACAGTTGAAAAGAATCTTGAGAAGGTATGATTTATAGCTGTCTTGTTACCAGAACAACTTCTTCAATAGAGACTTCATAAAGAGACTTGATATTATCATAGAATTAAGCACCATTCTTTTTAGTTCATTGGCTGAGCTTCATTGGAAGACCCTGTGGATGAATGCTTGATGTGTCTCAATTGTAAGCATACTGAAGGAAGAGTTCTTGAGTGGCAACATGAGCAGTTCTTGAACAAAAGCCTAGTATGGCATGCAATTTAGTTTTATTAACCTGACTGTCTTGAAGAATGTGTTTGATGCCTGTTAAGGTTTCGTATACTCTGTTGACCAACCTCTATACAATTCTATCTTCTTTGTCTTTTAAGAACACACAATTTCACTTTGTCTTGTGTGAAACAAATCTTAGGACTAGACTTCTTTCAGAGCTTGCTTTCATGATTCCACCATGGTCTGTTCTCTAACCCATGGCTTCAGCAAGGCATTTCAGTTTGATACTAGTCTTCTGATAAGTTTCTTTGAACAAAGGAGTGACTTCAGTTTGTGAAAAAGATCTTCAATGTAGGGATGATATTGAACGAGTGTTGTAAGGGAATTGTTGAAGGATATGTGGGCAGAAGGTCATATCATTGAAGTACTTGCTGCTGGACATGCTCTAGGTTCCAGGGATCATGATGTTTGAAGCAAAGGCTCAACAGACAGTATTCTAATGGCTCTGCAGCTGCACTATCATATGACATCATGAGTGTCAACGTGAATCCAGTGTGGATGTGAAGGTGTATGCAGGTATAATTTGTAGTTTCAGTGGAAGTCATTAGGAAGGTTCTCGGATAAGGGATGTGGCCTCTTCTGGTTACAGGCTGGTAAGCAGCCTAATCCAAGTGTTGCAGAACTGAAGAGTTCTGTCTACCCAACCACAAACCTAACCAACCCGGCAGATGATCAGGGAACGATACAATGAGTTCTTGAGATAACGTCCAGAAGTAAGGAGTGCTGAACAGCAGGGAAAGAGGAATGGAATAAAGAGAGGACTGAAGTGGTACTATCTTCTAGGTATTGTTGTGGAACCAAAGAGTTACACTACACTGCCAAACAACTCAACCAACCCAGCAGACAACCAGAGATCTCAGTACAGGGCTAAATCATAGATGTTAGATAAAGGGAGGATGACTAGGATAGTCTTTATTGCGGAACCGAAGAGTTCCATCTACCCAACCACATAACCAACCAACCCGGCAGACGACCAGGGAATGATACAATGAGTCCTTGAGATAATGTCCGGAAGTAAGGAGTGCTGAACAGCAGGGAGAAGGGGATCGGAGATAAGGGGAGGACTGAGTCGGACTATCTTCATACGTGAACACCAGGACTACTCTTGCAAGTCCTTGTTAACCAATGAACTATTGCATCGTGGTTCTGTCTTCCTCCTAACACTACAACCTAATGTATGTAGTGTAATTGTATTTGGCTCTTGAGACGAGGGTTCCAAGCCTTGGGTAATCGCGTAGCTGTTACCAGGTTGCTATCCTTGAGAACGAGGGCGGTGTCACCATAGATGCAAGGGTACATTCGATAACCCCAAGCATGTTCCAACGAGAGACGCAATGCTACTCGTGGCTTAAATATCTGTAAGGTCCTATAACTAATATGATAAGATCCGCACGGCAATGATAGCCTCTCGGGATCGCAGGTATAACATCAGTATCTGATACGATGGGAGATACGTCACGTGATCTTATATCTTTATGGGTTCGGTTCTTGATACAATGAATGTCTTCCATTCTTCTAGGTACTGGGTTCTGTACTAGCGCTTGAATGAGCTTGCTGACTGGCCATAACATTGGCAGTTCGGTACTGTCAGGATCGATGAACGATGGAACGATGAAGGGAGGAGTGGAAGTTAGCTTTATCTCCAGATGGCTCACTCCTAGAGCTCAGTTAAGAGGGCCAGGTGAATACCATCCCTTACTTGTACTGTTGTCACTAGGCCACCTTGGTAGGCAGGGTAGGACACGAGGAAACAAGTGGATTAGGCTGGGGGAACAGCCTATACTCATAACCCCTTATATACATTACAGGATAGTGCACAGACCGTGCTGTACACTAGGGTCTAGGGTATACGTGATTAATGCTATTGGCTATACTATATGAAAGGGTAGTGTCCATGAGGGAAAGGTTAGGCACTTCATATATCAGAATGGAAGAAGCAGATATGAAAGTGCAGGGTTTAATGTAAAGGGATGATCAATCACAAGGTGTGACTGATCAGAGAGGGGATCATGGCAGAGATCCATCTAGGATCTTGCAGGGTCATGATCGAGATGCAATCTTGATAAGTGATCGTACCGATCGAAGGGTAAGGGCAGAGATGAAGGAAGAGGGATCAAGATCAGAATGGAAGATGTGATCAGTGATTCATGAAGAGGTGAAGGGAGAGAATGTGAAGATGTGACAATGTGACAGGGTGAAGATGTGACGATGTGAAGGGACGGATGAGGTCACATGATCAGGGATGAGTCATGAATAGTACTCGTGCATGCAAGCAAGCAGTCATTGTACTGTCGTATCGTTAAGTTCGTACACAAATTCGTAACAGGGGAACAGCCTGTACTCATAACCCCTTATATACGTTACAGGAACGAGCACAGATCAAGCTGTGTCGTGGGTCTAGGGTATACGTGATTAATGCTATTGGATAGTAGGGTAAAGGGTAAAGTCCTACAGGCAAAGGTTAGGCAACTCATCTAATGAAATGGAAGAAGCGGAGATGAGGTTGCAGGGTTTAATGTAAGGGAATGATCAATCACAAGGTGTGACTGATCGAAAGGGGGATCGTAGCAGAGATCCATCTAGGATCTTGCAGGGTTCGTAAGAATGATTGTACTGATCGGGAGGTAGAGGCAGAGATGAAGAAGGTGAGGTGATCGGGAATGAAAGAGTGATTGGTGTGACTTCATGAAGAGTGTGAAGAGAGATAAGAGATGTGATATACATGAAGGGTAAAGGGCGTGACAATGTGAAGGGACAGTGTGGTCACATGATCAGGGAGTGTGATGTCATGGCACTCATGTGTGCAAGCACGTAGTCATAGTGCAGGATCATACAAGGTTCATACACAATTCGTAACAGTCTCACTCCTAGGGACTTAATGAAGAGCCAGTAGGTAAATAACATCCTTTACTTGTACTCATCACTAGGCCATCTTATAAGGGCAGGGTAGGAGAGGAGGTTAACAAGTGGATTAGGCTGGGGGAACAGCCTGTACTCATAACCCCTTATATATGTTACAGGATAGTGCATGGACCAAGCAGTATACTAGAGTCTAGGGTATATAGTATTAGTGCTATTGGCTATACTATATGAAAGGGTTGAGTCCATGAGGAGAACATTAGGCACTTCATCTATTAGAATGGAAGAGCAGAGATGAACATGCAGGGAATAGGGTAAGGGGGATGATCAATCACAAGATGTGATGATTAAGAAGTGGGATTGTGGCAGAGATCCATTTAGGATCTTGTAGGGTCATAATCAAGATGCAATCTTAATGTTACGAATTTGTGTATGAACTTGCATGATACATGGTACAATGACTGCTTGCTTGCATGCACAAGTACTCTTTACAACCTTTCCCTAATCATGTGACCTCTCTTGTTCCCTTCAATTGTCACACCTTCACCTGTCACATCTTCACATCTCACACTCTCTTCCTTCACCTCTTCACAAATCACTGATTACTCTTCCATTCAGATCTCGATCCCTTTTTTTTCATCTCTGTCATTCCCTCCGATTAGTATGATCATACATTGAGATTGCATCTTGATCATGAACCCTGCAAGATCCTAGATGGATCTCTGCCATGATCCCATTCCTTGATCATCACATCTTGTAATCGATCTTCCCCTATATCTTAGACCCTGCATCTCATCTCCGCTTCATTCCATTCTTTAAAAAAGATGCCTAACCTTTCACTCATGGACTATACCCTTTACCCTAGTAGCCTATAGCATTAATCCCTTATACTCTAGACCCCTAGTCACAGCTTGATCTGTGCACCATCATGTACCATATATATAGTGGGGTTATGAGTATAGACTGTTCCCCCAGCCTAATCCACTTGTTTCCTCACGTCCTATTCTGCCCTACAAGGTGGCCTAGTGACAACAGTACAAGTAAAGGATGTTATTCACCTAGCCCTCTTCATTGAGCTCTAGGAGTGAGATGTCTAAAGATAAAGCCACTTTTCCCCTCCCCTCTCATCATTCTATCAACAGTCCCTCTCAATACCGAACCGCCAACACAAGGCCAGAGAGCCAACTTGTACCATGTCTAGTTCAGAACCCAGAACATATAAAAGTATGGAACACATTCATTGAAAGATACCGAACCATCCTATTATCAAACCCATGTGACAAGGAATCCTCATTGTAACGTTCCTTGATGTTATACCTGTGGATTAGAAAATGTTACGAACTTGACTTTGGACTTATACGATTTTCACTTTTCTTTTCTTTATCTTATCTTATCTTCTAGCATCACATGATCAGTCTAGACCAATGATGTCATAATGATGTCATGCCTGCAGGCAACTTCATGTTGAGGTCCAGGCCCTTATCTTTTCATTTCCGTTCTGCTTCTCTTCTTTTCTTAATTACCACTTCTTCTCTTCCATTTGATGGACACGAGGTGTGCTTCCTTTTCACACCTTATCTATGACATCACTTGGTCCGTGCGCATTTTCTGTAGTATATAAAGGGACTGTCTTTGGCTGTCGTCCCTCAGCCTAATCCACTTGGTTAATCGTCCACTAGTTGGAAGTGAGACCTAAGGGTTACTCTCTACCTTTACCTCTTCCTATCGATCCATCATATTCGAACCAGAAAGACCACTCAAGGGATATTGTCAATCGTCATCAGTATAGTTTCATCATTATAACAGAAAAGCTCTCACTGCTGATAGTTCTTATCATATTAAGAGATCTAGTAATGATAACTTAAGCCACTAGTGACACAGCATCCTAGCTGGAACATATGTTGAGGTTAACCATACAGAATAGACCCATGTATCTATGGTGGCATTTCAAGGATGACAATCTGATAACAGTCACGTGATTACCTGAGCACTGGAATCCTCACCCCAAGGTGCAACCACGATTATGCTAGTACCATAGGGTATTAGTATTAGGAGGAAGACAGAGTACTGTTGCAAGAGTATGGTTACTATCAAGGACTTGCAAGAGTAGTTCTGGAGATCTCATATAGAATGTCCCCCTGCTTCAGTTTCATTTTATATCTAATTCCCCTCTCTGCTGTTCAGCACTCTACACCTCTGGATATTATCTTGTACGGATTCATCATATTGTTCCCTGGTCGTCTGCCAGGTTGATTGGGTTATGTGGTTGAGTAGACAGAACTTTTTGATTCTGCAACACTTAATAGTAATTGTATCAATTGGAGGGTAAGGGCAGAGATGAGAAAGGTGAGGTGATCGGAAATGGAAGAGTGATCAGTGATGTTGTGACAAGTGAAAGGAGAGAATGTGAGATGTAAAAATGTGACAAGATGAAGGCATAAAGATGTGAAGAAATAAAGAGGTCATGTAATTAGGGAATGAGAAGTTATGGCACTCATGTGTGCAAGCACACAGTTATGATATAGGATTCATACATGTTCATACACAAATTCATAATATAAAGATAAGATAAGATAAAGAGATAAAAGATAAGATAAGAAAAAAAAAAATAAGATAAGAAAAATAAAAAATAAAATAAAGGAAATGTATAATATCATAACAGTTGTTGTTGAGCAATCAGAAAGACACTATACACAACCCTGCCTATCTTCCATTACCATAACCTGTCAGGTGATCTGGCATCAATGACTGAATCCTTGAGAACGTTTGGATGAGAGATTGCTTGAACAGCAGAGAGGGGATCAGGGATGAGGAGAGGATGATCTTCATACTCCTTGGTGAACTATTGCATCACCAGTACTGCAACAGACTATTGCACCATGTACGCTTCCTCCTAATATTAGCTCCTATAAGACTAGCATAATCATTGACGAGCCTTGGGTTGAGGATTCCAGCTCTTGGGTAATCATGTGGCTATCTCCAGGTTGCCACCCTTGAAAGCTGGTCAGAGGTGCCACCCCATCTTGGGGCATTACACTCAGTCACTCAATGAGATCTTCTCCAAGGCCATGGCCAGGGAGAAACAACTAATAAATAATATCTTGTCAATATGATAAGGAAAGCCGGCAGTGTATGCCTATGCAACCTGCAGGTATGACATCTGTAGGTCCTTGCAATAAGGCCTTGCATCATGTGGAGTTTCTACATCGGTTAGTGCCCTCACAAAGATGGGCAATACTTTCAAAAGAATGTAGGCTTCAAGTTGTCTTGACCATGACATTATCTTGACTGGGTCTTGAGCTTGCATGACCACACAGAATAAGAATAAGGAAGAGGAGTAGTGGACCACATCCAGACAATGCCTCACTCCCAGGTAGTCAGAAGACTGGGTGGGCGAATAGCTACCTCTTTACTTGTTATTCCTTAAACATCACTAGGCCACCTTTGCAGGCAGAGTAGGAGAGGTGAACAAGTGGATTTGGCTGGGGGACAACAGCCCTTGCACAACCTCTTATATATGGTACATAAGAGTGCACAGACCAAGCTGTGTTTTGGGTCTAGGGTATAATGCTATTAATGCTATTGGTAGATAAGGTAAAGGTAATAGTTCATGATGAGAAGGTTAGGCATTCATAGAAGAAGTCAGAAGCATATATGAATGCAGGGCTTACTATAAAATGGAAGATCATCACAAGATGTGAATGATCAGGGGAAGGATTGTGGCAGAGATCCCATCAAGGGTTTTGCAGGGTCATGATTGAAATTGATATCTCAATAAGGGATCATACCAATCAAAGGGTAAGGGCGGAGATGAGAAAGGCATGGTAGCCTTGAGGATGTGAAGAGATCTAAGATGATTGGTGTGATGTTGTGAGAGTCATGAAGAGGTGAAGAGGGTGAAAATGTGATACATGTGATAAGTGAAGGCATGAAGGTGTAAAGGAACAAAGTAGTCACATGATCAGGGAAAGGAGAGTCATGTGACCTGAAGGTCACGTGATCACAAAAGGTCATGCCCATGCGCTAACATAGAGTATGCAGGGAGTAGTCGTGCAACCTTGCTAACACAGAGTACAAGGTTGAGGTGCAATATCATAACAGTTGTTGACATTAGAAGCACAATTTGTTGTCTTGGCAGTGTTTGCATTCTTCAGGCATTAACTTGTTAATTTTGATGGTGTTAACATTCATGATGTTAGGGTTTTTGATCATGGGGGTGGTCAGTCTAAATGGTTGGAATTGTCACAGGTGATATGATTGCTATGCAATCTGATTAGCTTGTTCATTCTGGGAGATAAATGCAGCTGCTCTAGTTTTCCAGTTGTTGATAATGGTGGGAACTTTTTCCATTCTGTAGATCCACTTCATGATGGGGATAGGTATTTTAGCAGCATAGTAGCTGATGAGAACATGATTCTTGATAATCTCAGCCTCTGATTTCTTAATTGCAAAGGTGGCATTGTAGTCATGGATGTTGGGCTTGTATTCCTTGATTTGGGCATTGTATATTATCTGGGTGGTGGTGAGCCAGGTTATGGCTTCAGCAATGACTTGTTTGTTGTGATATGTAGCTTTGAAAAGCTTCAAGAAGTTGCTGTAGGTCCCCATATCTATAGTCCCAGTGTTATTGTTGTATGCTTTGAGGCAGAAGTTTTCTGCCCATGTGGCTGTGGACCCCTTGGTCATGAAGGACAGGGCATATGTGATTTCCTTGGCATTAGTATTGTAGACTTTCTTGTTGACAATGAGGTAGAACTGTTATGAATGTTGTATAATACTCAGTACTATGACTGCATGCTTGTGTGCATGAGTACTTATGATCACTTTTTCCCTGATCATGTGACCTCTCTGTCCCTTCACATCATCACACCCTCAACCCTTCACATGTATCACATCTCTATCTCTCTTCACATCTTTCATGAATCACTGACCACTCTTCCATTCCCAATCACCTCACCTTCTTCATTTCTATTGTTCTCTCTGATTGGTATGATCACTATTGAGATTGCATCTCGATCACAAACCCTGCAGGATCTTGATGATCTCTGCCACAATCACTCCTCCAGATCTTTTACATCTTGTAATCAATCTTCCATCTTACATTAAACCCTGCACTTCATGTCTGCTTCTTCCATTCTGATACATGAAGCTGCCTAACCTTTCACTCATGGACTTTACCCCTTTACCTTATTGTCCACTAGCATTAGTCATGTATACCCTAGACCCTAGAGTACAGCATGATCCATGCTCTTCTTTGTACCATATATAAGGGGTTATGAGCAAGGGCTGTTCCTCCAGCCTAATCCACTTGTTCATTCCCTCTCCTACCCTGCCTGCAAAGGTGGCCTAGTGTAAGAACACAAGTAAAGGACTGTTATTTGCCTACCAGCTCTTCATTGAGTCCCTAGGAGTGAGACATCTAAAGATAAAGCCACTCCTCCTCTTCCTCTACCATCATTCCATCATATCATCCTAGCACCACTGAACTGCCAACATTATGGCCAGCTAGCAAGCTTGTACCACATCTAGTTCAGAACCCAGAACATATGAAAGTACAGAAGACATTCATTGTACCAAGAACTGAACCAAAAAACTACTAAAGATCACATGACGTATTCTCCATTATACCGAATACTGATGTTATACCTGTGACCCTAAGAGGCTATCATTGCCAAGGTGGTCTTATCATATTAACATTCTATGGACTACAGATATTTAAGCCATGAGTAGCATTGCATCTCTCATTGGAATATACATTGGGGTTATCATACAGACTCATGTATCTATGGTGACATCACCCATGTTCTCAAGAATGGCAATCTGATAAATAGCCATGTGATTACCCAAGGACTAAAACCCTCAACCCAAGGTCTGACTATGATTATGCTAGTACTGTTAGGGTATTAGTATTAGAAGGAAGACAGAGTACCATTGCAAGAGTACAGTTACTAGAAAGGACTTGCAAGAGTAGTCCTGAAGTTCCTGTTATAGAAGATCCCCCCAACACACAGTTCTTTTCTTATTCCTAAAAACCCCTGCTGTTCTAGCACCATTCCTTATCCCTGACATTATGGTTTAGCCCCATACTGAGATCTCTGGTTGTCTGCTGGGTTGGTTGGTTAGGTTGGCAGAGTAGTGTAACTTTTTGTTCCACAATACTTGGATTAGGCTGCTTACCAGCCTGCAACCAGAAGAGAGCCACCTTTCCCATCTGAAAACCTATCCCCTATGACTTCACAGAAGACTTGGAATATACCCACATCCACTATCACACCAAACTCCAGATTCATGTTGATGCTTATGATGTCATATGATCGTGCAGCTGCAGAGCCATTAGAATACTGTCTGTTGAGCCTTTTGCTCTGAATGCCATGATCCCTGGAACCTAGAGCATGTCCAGTGACAAGTACTTCAATGTTACAACCCTCTTTCCACATACCCTTCAATGATTCCTTACAACACTTATTCAATATCATTCCCTATATTGAAGATCTTTTCTGCAAACCAAAGTCTCTCTCTTATTTGAAGAAGCTTATCAAAAGATTGGTATCAAATCAAAACACCTTGCTGAAGCCAAGGGTTATAGAGTACAGACCTTGGTGGAATTGTGAAAGCAAGCTCTAAAAGAAGTTCAGTCCAAAGATTTGTTTTGCACAAGACAAGAGAATACTTTATGTTCCTAAAGACAAAGAAGATAGAATCAAATAGAGGTTGGTCAACAAAGTATATGAAACCTTAACAGGCATCAAACATGTCCTTCAAGATGGTCAGATTAATAAGACTGAATTGCATGCCATACTAGGCTTTTATTCAAGAACTGCTCATGTTGCCACTCAAGAACTCTTCCTTCAGTACACTTATAATTGAGACATATCAAGTGATCATCCACAGGGCCTTGTAACAGAGCTTGGCCAATGATCTAAAAAGAATGGCGCTTAATTCTGTGATAATATTAAGTCTCTTTATGAAGTTAATGCTTAAGAAGAAGTTCTGGTAACAAGATGGTTTATAATCATACCTCCTCAAGATTCTTTTTGACTGTGTCAATCCCTTTCCATTCCTTCATTACTCCCTCAGCAACATTTCCCCACCATTGACATTTCCTTTTGACACTTCTTGTTTTTTTTACAGCTTCATCCTAAGATGACATTAAAACTCATCACAAGCAAGGACCTGAGAAGACATATAAGATAGATCCAAGAATTTTTCAGACTCAAGAAGTGATAAAGCCATATGCCTAGTTAGTCAAAGTTGAAGATATCTGACTGTGAAATGCCTATAGGAAGCTTGGGTTAAAATAGAACTCTAGGTGGAATCAAGAACCATAGCTCCCAAAGATCATGAATGAAGATATCAGATACTAAGGCACCCCATTAGTATGGATAAGTCAAATCATGATGAAGAAATTTATTTTGAAGATCTTATCAAGTTTTTCTTTTCTTGTTAATGTTCAATGTGCACAAAACTCAAACATGTGTTACAAATTGTGTATGATACTTAGTACTATGACTGCATGCATGCATTGCATGAGTACTTCTTCATGACTAATCCCTGATCACATGACCACTCCATCCCTTCACATCTTCACCTCTTCATCCTGTCATGTCATCATATCATCACATTTCTCTCCCTTCACATCATCACAACATCACCAATCAATCTCTCATTCTGATCTGAATCCCTTCCTTTATCTCCATCATCCCCTTTGATCAGTATGATCACTCTCATGAACCCTGCAAGATCCTAGATGGATCTCTGCCATGATCTCTTTCTGATCAGTCACATCTTGTGATCAATCATTCCCTTTACTCTAGTCTCTGCACATTCATCTTCACTCTTCCATTCTATTAAATGAAGTGTCTAATGTTTCCCTCATGAACCTAACCCTTGATATCTTATAGCCAATAGCATTAATGTCATATACCCTAGACCCTAGTGTACTGCTTGATCTGTGCACTATCCTGTAACATATATAAAAGGTTATAAGTACAGGCTGTTCCCCCAGCCTAATCCACTTGTTACCTTCTCTCCTACCCTGCCCTCATAAGGTGACCTAGTGATGAGACAAGTAAAGGATGTTATTCACCTACCAGCTCTTTACTAAGTCCCTAGGAGTGAGACATCTGGAGATAAAGCTAATCTTTATCCCTCCCCTCTTTATCAAACCATTGTCAGTCTCTTATACCACTGAACCACCAACATATTGGCCTATGAGCAAGCTTGTTCCCTGTCAACATATAGAACCCAGTACTGAGAAGAATGGAAGATATTCCTTGGAAGATATAATGAACCCAAAACTATTAAAGATCATGTAATGTACTCCTCTATCATATCGAGTACTGATGTTATACCTGTGACCCCAAGAGGCTATTGTTGCCAAAGTGGTCTTATTATATTCATTCACAGATATGTTAAGTTAAGCCATGAGTAGTACTGCACTCTTGTTGAAACATGCTTGGGGTTATTGTATATACCCTTGCATCTACAATGACACCACCCTCATTCTCAAGGATAGCAACCTGGTCAACAGCTACACAATTACCCAAGGCTCAAAATCCTTGCCTCAAGAGTCGAACATGATTATGCTAGTATCATTAGGGTGTTAGTATTAGAAGGAAGACAGAGCATCATTGCAAGAGTAGTCCTGGAGTTCACATATAGAAGATTCCCCCCAACATGCAGCCCTTTCCTCTACCTGTATTCCCTTGCTGTCCTAGCACCATCCCTCTTATCTGACATTCTAAGATTTAGCCCCATACCAAGATCTCTGATCATCTGCCAGGTTGGTTGGGTTGTTTGGCAGAGTAGTATATCTTTTCAGATCTGCAACACTTGGATTAGGCTGCTTACTGGCCTATGACCAGAAGAGTGCCACCTTTCCCATCCAAGAACCTTTCCCATACAACTTCACAGAAGACTTGGAATATACCCACATCCACCATCACACCCAAACTGGATTCATGTTGATGCTCATGACATCATATGATAGTGCAGCTGCAGAGCCATAAGAATACTGTCTGTCAAGCCCTTTGCTCCAGATGCCATGATTATGGGAATCTAGAGCATATCCTGCTACAAGACCTTCAATGGATCGACCTTCTTTCCACAGACCCATCAGTGCATCCCCTTACAACACTCATTCAATATCCCATCCTGCACTGTGATCCTTATTGCAAACCAAAGTCACTCCTTTAATTGAAGAAGCTTATTAGAAGATTAGTTTAAAACTAAAATGCCTTGCTGAAGCTGTGGATTAGAGTACAGACCATGGTGGAATTGTGAAAGCAAGCTCCAAAAGAAGTCCAGTCCCAAGATTTGTTTCACACAAGACAAAGTGAAACTTCGTGTTCTTAAAGACAAAGAAGATCAAATTATATAGAGGTTGGTCAACCAGAGTATACAAAACCTTAACAGGCATCAAACATGTCCTTCAAGATGGCTGGGTTAATAAGACCAGATTGCACACCATATTAAGCTTTCATTCAAAAACTGCTTATATTGCCACTCAAGAACTCTCCCTTCAGTACACTTACAATCGAGACACATCAAGCATTCATCCACAGGGTCTCCTTAAAAGAGCTTGGCCAATGAACTAAAAAAGAATGGTGCTTAATTCTGTGATAATATCAAGTCTTTTTATAAAGTCTCTATTGAAGAAGATGTTCTGGTAACAAGATGGTTTATAATCATACTTCCTTAAGATTCCTTTCAACCATGTTGATCCCTTTCCATTCTTTTCTACTCCCTTATCAACATTCCCCCACAAATGACATCATCTATCTGATTCTCCTTATTTCCTTTACAGCTCTGTCCTAAGTATGATGTAAAACTCATCACAAGCAAGGACAAGAGAAGATGTACAAGATAGATCCAAGAATTTTTCAGACTCAAGATGCAATGAAGCCATATGACATGTTAGTCAAAGCTGAAGATATCTGACTATACAATGCCTACAGGAAGTTTGGGTTGAAATAGGACTTTGGATGGAATTGTGAACCATAGCTCTGAAAAATTGTGGATGAAGATATCAGAAGCTTAGGTGCCCTGCTAGTATGGATAAGTTAAATTGCAACAAAGAAATTTATTTTGAAGATTGTATCAAGTTTTTCTTCTCTCATTAACATTCAATATGCACAGAACTCAAATGTGCAACTCAAGGCCAAGGCATTAGGTTGTTAAAGTCAAGAGGTGTCCAACATGACATTAAACTGTTTCATTGACTTTCTGTCTCTGTAAAGATCTTGAAATGATCAGAAACTTATCCAAGATCCTAAACATGATTTTAAAACTGTTTACCCCCAGTACCTGGACAAGTACAGAAACTGTCATAGACAATTTGCATAGTCTTTAAACATGAAAGTTTTCTTCAAGGTCCAATGATCTAATCATCTGGCGTATATTTATTCATTCAACAAAAAGTAAGACTGCAAGGTTATTCATCTCTGTGAAAGTGAGAACTACAATGGAAAAAAGAATTGAATCAAGAAGAAGACATGACTGAAACATTATTAAACTTTTCTGGTGGTCATAACAAGACGATTGATAGAATCTGAACATATTCAGAAACTATTCACATCCTGAACTTGAGCCCTAGTCATTAAATTGCTCCAACAATCTGCCTCATTGTCAAACTGGGAAATTGCAAGCAAGGTATATGCTTCAGAGCACTGGTTATTCATTCACAAGAAAGTGAGGCCCCTGCAAAAAGAGTCAATGAATCAAGTTTGCAATTGTCTTAAAGAGATGTTAAAGACTTTCTGGTGGTTGTTAATTCAACAATCATTAGTTCTAACTATCAAACAGAAACATAGTTGACCACAAGTTGTTAAATCAGTTCCTGAGATGAACAGAAACTCATTTGTTCCTGAACAAGAATTAAAAAGGTTTATTTTCTTTTTTCTTTTAGGAAACATTCTAGATCAAGAATAAGATTGAAGTTTAAGATATTCTATCATCACAACTGAAGTCTCATTGACTATCAAGGCTTTCAATTATTTAAGATCAAAAACCACTTTTCAATTATGTTTTTTTTTCTACTTTTGCTACATCCTTTCTAAAAAGATATAAAAGAAATATACAAAAGATCAAAAAAAACAAAAGAAACTCTACAAAAGTATAAAAGAAGAAAAGACTCTTAGCTCAGATATGAGGATAAATATGTTCTTTCCAAAAAAACCAATTGCAGAGATTACTTCAAAGCATTCTATGTAGTCTGCAATAACTATAAACTACAATATAGTCTGCAATGACTCAAAACTATTTAGATCAGCATATCGATAAACTGCCTAGAGTCCATAAAGACTATAAACTATCACCTAAACAAGTTGGCAAGATCAGTATCTAGCAGAATCCTCTATCACCACTCAGTTCATCCTCTAGATCTTTGGATTTTCTTTTAGCATATAATTCAAAAATCCCCACACACTCACTTGTATCAAGTTTAAGAGAAAAGTACTTTCAAGACTACACAAGATATTAGAAAGATGTTATTCATCTCTATCAAGAAGTGAGGCTCTATCCAAAAGTCAAGTAAAGTCAAGAAAAGAAAAGTACCCTGCATCCTTGCACTTACAAAATACCATCTTGTTCTTTCTCTCCTCAATCAGATAGTTGAATCTCAAAAGAAAGTAGTAGCCAGTAAAATGGTAAAGCCTTAAGAAAAGTAGTACACCTGAAGATCTACTTTCCAGGATATAGAGAAAGCTGCCACTGATGATATATCAAGAACAAGTTGAAGTATTCAAACAAGTTCTTCAAGTTCAAGATATTATCTGAACCCCCAGTCTAGCTAAAGACCTTAAAGAAATGCATGTCTAGCCAAAAATGATAAACTATAAAATCATTTATGAAATCAATGATAATGCTATCTGGAAATATCATGGTCATCTGCAATGAAGTATTTTGAAGTCCTTAGTACAACTATAAAGTGCTTTAGTCCTGGATAAGACTCTAAAGTGTTTTGGACTTAAGCAAGTCTATAAAAGGCTACTCTGTCCCTCTGATTTTATAGTTTGGCAGATCACTCAAACTTATCATTCTCTCATTGTTATGAATTTGTGTACAAACTTGCATGATACAACAGTACAATGACTGCTTGCTTGCATGCATGAGTACTCTTCATGACTCATCCCTGATCACATGACCTCTTCCATCCCTTCACACATCACCTCTTCACCTTGTCACATCTTCACATCTTCACTTCCTCTCCCTTCACTCATCACGACATCACCGATCAATCTTCCATTCTGATCTCGATCACCTTTCCTTCATTTCCACCCTTACCTCTTGATTGGTATGATCACACATCGAGATTGCATCTCGATCACAAATCCTGCAAGATCCTAGATGGATCTCTGCCACAATCCCCTCCTTGATCAGTCACATCTTGTGATTGGTCTTCCCTTCCATTCTATTCCCTGCATTCATATTCGCTCTTCATATTCCCACTCCATATGAATGCCTAATGTTATCCTCATGGATCCTTCCCTTTAATCTACTTAGCCAATAGCATTAATACCATTATACCATAGACCCAGTCACAGCTTGGTCTGTGCACTTACCTGTAACATATATAAGGGGTTATGAGTACAGGCTGTTCCCCCAGCCTAATCCACTTGTTTCCTCATGTTCTACCCTGCCTACCAAGGTGGCCTAGTGACAACGGTCAAGTAAAGAATGTTATTTGCCTGGCCCTCTTCATTGAGCCTCAGGAGTGAGATGTCTGGAAATAAAGCTAATCTTTACCCTCCCCTCCTCATTGTACCATCATACTAGTTCCTCATACCACTGAACCACCAATGTATTGGCCTATGAGCAAGCTCGTTCCTCAATGAAGTACAGAACCCAGTACCAAGTAGAATGGAAGACATTCTTTGGAAGATAAAAAACCATAACAATCAAACCCATATGATGGAACTATCATCATAACATTCCTGATGTTATACCTGCGACCACGAGAGGCTATCATTGCCATGCTGGTCTTATCATATTAGTTACAGCATTTCCAGATATTTAAGCCACTAGTGACACAGCATCCTAATTGAAACATTTATTGGGTTATCAAACATACCATGGATCTACAGTGACACTGACTTCGTTCTTAAGGATGACAATCTGGTTAACAGTCACATGATTACCCAAGTATCTGAATCCTCACCCCATGGTATGAACATGATTATGCCTTTCCCATTAGGGGTTAGGTATTAGAAGGAAGACAGAGCATCATTGCAAGAGTACGATTGCTATCAAGGACTTGCAAAAGTAGTCCTGGAGTTCTAGATACAGAAGATCCCCCGACACGCCATCCTTTCCTTTATCTGCAGACCTTACGACTGTCCTAGTCATCATCTTTTATCTGACATCATGGTTTAGCCCCATACCAAGATCTCTGGTCATTCGCCAGGTTGGTTGGGTTGTTTGGCAGAGTAGTGTAACTCTTTGGTTCTGCAACACTCATCAAAGATTTTAATCCATTACACAAAAGATCTTATCACCCTCCTTTTTGATATTCTGCATCAAACTCTCCATTATTCACCTTTTGCAGAAAAGTTCTGAATATGACACAAAAACTGTTTAGTCTTTTCCCTTCGATTTTATAGGTTTTGGCAAAGCGATCCTTAAAACCCTTTTGCATCTCTAGTTACACACTTACTGATGAAATATTTGGTATTCTAATTGATTCCCCTTTCTGGCCATATACAGAACTCTTGAATCTTTTGCCTCAAGTATGAATTTGGGTATCAAGAGTAACTGGAACATCTTGGATATTATTCTTCAAGTTTGCCCTCATGTGCTGCACTTTGTTGAATATTGCCTCAATTGCCCATGCCCTCTCACTGCCCTTTATGACTGGGTAATTGTCAGTCCAGTAATAAATGATGATTATTCTCTTCACAACTACAACATTCTCCTCTCTGATCTTTGGATGTCTGGAATCCATCCTAGAGACAGGGGAAGTGTTATGAATGTTGTATGATACTCAGTACTATAACTGCATGCTTGTATGCATAAGTACTCATGATCACTCTTTCCCTAATCATGTGACCTCTCTGTCCCTTCACATCATCATGCCCTCAACCCTTCACATGTATCACATTTCTATCTCTCTTCACATCTTTCACAAATCACTGACCACTCTTCCATTTCCAATCATCTCACCTTCTTCATTTCTGTTATTCTCTCTGATCAGTATGATCACTATTAAGATTGCATCTCGATCACAAATCCTGCAGGATCTTGATGATCTCTGCCACAATTACTCCTCCAGATCTTTCACATCTTGTGATTAATCTTCCATCTTATATTAAACCCTGCACTTCATGTCTGCTTCTTCCATTCTGATATATGAAGCTGCCTAACCTTTCACTCATGGACTTTACCCCTTTACCTTATTGTCCACTAGCATTAATCACATATATCCTAGATCCTAAAGTACAGCATGGTCCATGCTCTCCTTTGTACCATATATAAGGGGTTATGAGCAAGGGCTGTTCCTCCAGCCTAATCCACTTGTTCATTCCCTCTCCTACCCTGCCTGCAAAGGTGGCCTAGTGTAAGAACACAAGTAAAGGACTGTTATTTGCCTACCAGCTCTTCATTGAGTCCCTAGAAGTGAGACATCTGGAGATAAAGCCACTTCTCCCCTCTTTCTACTATCATTCCATCATATCATCCTAGCACCACTGAACCACCAATGTTATGGCCAGCTAGCAAGCTTGTACCATGTCTAGTTTAGAACCCAGAACATATGAAAGTACAGAAGACATTTGTTGTACCAAGAACTGAATCAAGAAACTACTAAAGATCATGTGATGTATTCTCCATCATACTGAATACTGATGTTATATCTGTGACCCCAAGAGGCTATTGTTGCCAAGGTGGTCTTATCATATTAACATTCTATGGACTACAGATATTTAAGCTATAAGTAGCATTGCATCTCTCATTGGAATATATGTTGGGGTTATCATACAGACCCATGTATCTATGGTGACACTACCCATGTTCTCAAGAATGGCAACCTAGTAAATAGCCATGCAATTACCCAAAGACCAGAACCCTCAATCTAAGGTCCAACTATGATTATGCTAGTACTGTTAGAGTATTAGTATTAGGAGGAAAATAGAGCACCATTGCAAGAGTACAGTTACTAGAAAGGACTTGCAAGAGTAGTTCTGGAGTTCCTATTATAGAAGATCCCCCTGACATGCAGTCCTTTCCTTATTTTCAAAAACCTTTGCTATTCTAGCACCATTCCTCATTCCTGACATTATGGTTTAGCCCTATACTGAGATCTCTGGTTGTCTGCTGAATTGGTTGGTTAGATTGACAAAGTAGCATAACTCTTTGGTTCTGCAACAAGAACATCATGGTGTTAAGCCATGATATGGCTTTTCTTGATTTACCATCAAAGTGGTCAGGGGCCCTCAGACAAAGTTCAACTGGTTTGAAAATCATACTTATGGTTGTAATAGGGAAGGTGGTAATGGGGGAAAATGAGAGAGTTCAAGTGAGCATAGGAGGTGACAGTGGTATTGGACTTCTAGGGATAAATGCTTATGCTGACAGGATGTGGCTAAGGCTAATGGCTAGTTGATCTGTGGCAGGATTGAATGGGGTGATGTTCAGATCCAATTTGGTGTTCAAGGAAGATTCTGCTTCATTGAAGGACAAATGATTTGCTAGGGTGCAGGTGATATGTGGAGACCACCAGGGGTTGACAGTGGGTTGCTAGGGGTTGGACATGGTGTAGTGTTTAGGGCAAACTAGATAGTACTAGTTGCCTATTTAGAGCTTTGATCTTTTGTTACATATAGCCTGAGTAGAGATGCACATAGCCCTTCTAAGCTCTATTAGGATAAGGGGACATGGATTAAGTTAGTTACTCAGACAAAGGACAGGGTCTTCAATAACATAGTGTGACCCAAGGTAGTTATCTTAACCATGGCAGACTTAAGTGGCTTGCTGACTGAACAATGTGGCAGAAGGGCAGCAAGCAAGTGGATTGCTCTGCAGGTACAATGTAATAAGTACAAGGGAGATCAAAGCTAAGGTATTGTATTTGTATGCATGAGTATATATATCTGTATGAGCTGTGCACAGACCATGCCTTAGGGCAGGTGTGGGATGTATCTGGTAGCTTGGTAGCCAATGACACACAACAATGTGTAATGAAGATGATGAAAGAGAGAATGACAATCAAATGAATGCTGATGAAGTGGAGTCAAGCTGTATGTGGAAACAAAGAGCAGAATGTGAAGCACAGATAATGACATAAGGTGAAATGGAATGAGTCAGCATTAAGAGGGTTGTACTAGTGAATGTCTAGAAGAAATAAAGTGGCATAGATGTTGGTACATGTAGAGGAAAAATATAACAGTAGGAAGATTCTAAAAGTTATCATACATACTTAGAATATATGGTGACACTGCCTTTATTCTCAAGAATAGCAACCTGAAAACAGCTATATGATTATTCAAGGCTTAGAACCCTTGCCCCAAGAGCTAAACATGATTATGCTATCCATATTAGTATTATAATATTATACACTTTCTTAAACACTTTTTCACTTTTCTTCTTATCTCTTTATCTTATCTTATCTTATCTCATCCATCACATGACTGATCACATAATCAGGCCTAGATCTATGATGTCATGCATTATAGCTGCCTCATGGGTACTACCTCTTTAATCTTCATTTATAAAAAAAGCCTTCTTTTTATTTCTGTTGCTTCTTTCCTTCTCTTCCATTCTGATGCCTCATGCTTACCTTGAGGTATTAATCTCCATTGCTTCTTTCTATATTTACTATCTCCTTATCTATGATGTTATCTGGTCTGTGTGCATCTCAGAGTAGTATAAATATAGGGTCAACTTTCAACTGATGCCCCTCAATCTAATCTATTTGGTTATTTGCCTCCTAGTAGGTTATGTTACATGCAGCCCTGGGCAGAACTACACATAGCCCTTGAGTGCACTTAAGGCAAAAGGAACAAGAGTGGGTCTAAGGTAAAAGAAACTATACATATAGCATGGTATTCTTCAGGCATCATCTGTTATGACATTGCACACACACTTATACTTTGTGTCATCAAGTGTGCATGACTACACCCTGCATACTTTATGTTAGTGCATGGGTATGACTATTATATTTCTTATAACCTTTTCTGGTCATGTGATCCCTTCATCCTCTCTTCACTTCATCACTTTCCCATCATGTTGTAAGGAACTGATGTTTCCTACAGTAGTAAAGGCCTGTTTTCCTATCCCCACTCTTCCCCTTTGCTGCTATGCATCCAGCATACATCTGGACATCCGCATTATGTCCATGCCCCTATAGTCCAGGTCCTCAAGTAGTCCCACATCTAGTAAACCTTTCAGTGAGTGACCCCCCTTGTTTCATTTGATTCTTTACATCATTAGACATATCCAGAGCACTGTTAAACACGTCCAGACCACTTTTAAGTACATCCAGACCTCTTATATTTTGCTCAAAAGACACTTTTACCTGTTTTGTGCATTTCCCTTTATTATAATTGTCCCCAGACTGATCCCCTCTATGTCCATGGACTTTTTAGCATCCTATACACATCCGGACCACTCTTAAGTATGTCCGGACCTCTTATATTTTGCTTATTTCAATGTTTTCTACACTTTTACCTCTTTTACACATCCTATACACCCTTTTTCACCTGGTTTGTCTCCAAATCCCTTTTATAACCATCACATCGGTCCTTACACTACTTACATAAGTCCCAGATGTGCCTGGACTATAAACAGGTGTACATACACTCAATATGAAGTTTTCTTTCTGCTGAAGTTATGAAGAAGTCAGATCTGCGCCTGGTACTGCCGTTTTCAAGTCTCAAACCTTAATCTATATGTCTGGACACTCAGTTCACACCATATTATCATGCCGCCACTTTGTATTCAGTCCTACTGCCTATAAAGCTTAGAAGTAGTGTCCGATACTACCTATCTAGGGGAATAGTAAGTTCAAAGTTTTACCCTTTCTTTCTTCTCTTCTTGAATTCCTTTGGGATGAGCCTATCATTCCCTTCACCTTTCTACTGACCTCCTTGCCACCCCAAGGAGTCTTTTTGTTTTACAACTGGAGCCCACCATAAGGGATTCAGCTGAATTGAGAGGAAGGTTGCTCAGGCAAAATCCCAACCAACAGAAATCTCAGCATTCACTCAACTAGCATCAGGTAACAAAGGGTCCAGTTTAGGGTCATCAAAGCATATATATCCAGGTAACTATCTGAAGAACACCACTAATGTTATCCAGATACCTGAATCATCTATCCAAAGCATCACAAGGTTCTTGAAGCATTAGTAAACGACGACCGGATGTGAGGGAGATCATTTTGAAAGAGACAAAGAAAGTTCTGGTCATTGAGCTTGTGATCCTAGCTCCAGTTTGAACCTTATTTTACTCATCATTGCATTCAGCATCAGAACCAAGTTTTCAGAATTGACACATCCTAGCCCTGATCTCCTAGAGACAACGCTTATTTCATTCTATCAATTCAACCCCTGTACATAACCCCTGATGACACTGGCCTCACCCAATGTCCAAC
>JBBPJS010000035.1:0-31761 GCA_038088835.1 Singerocomus rubriflavus
CCTTCTAGCAAGCACACGGAGGTCTTCATGATCAGCCTCGTGAAAATTAAGCTGTTCCTGCTTATCCCCCAGCCATCGTTCCACCTTTGCCCTTTGCAGGTTCCTCTGTGCTCGTGTTGAACTATTCCGCAGAATACCGATCCTCTTCCTCACGAATCTGCCATTAGTGGTCGCTTTCTTGCCGAAACGGCCATTCGAGTCCCTGGGCTGAGACTTGACAGCCAACGACTTCGGCTTGAGGGTGCTTCGTGAGGACGATGGGCTGGCAGGCTCTGACCTGGATTTCGCGCTCCCTGGTGAAGTGAAGTGAGACCAGACGAGCTTCACAGGCGTAGAGGCTGGCGATTTTGAAGGTGGCAGTGCACGGACTGGTCTAACAGGGGATAATTTACGCGGTCGGCCTCGCTTGCGCTTGGGGATGTCCTCCACCATAGGATGTTTGCGAGGGCGACCCCGCTTCCTCTTAGGAGCCATCAAGAGCTGCTTTGCTTTGTCTGACATCTCTACAACTGCTCCTTGTTCTATCTTCCGTCTCTTTGCTGGCTTCTCCTCACCTCCAGCTGCGTGTTTAGGCTCCACAACCGGAACGTTCTTCTGGACAGGTCGTCTAGAAGACGGTTCTCCATCGTCTCGAGGAGCAGAGGAAACAACCTGACTCGCTAAACGAGCCGGCCACGAGTGCGAATAAATGGCAAAATGACGCATGCATCTGGCACAAAGACAGAACGCCACAACGTGAGATAGTCTGTCTTCTAAATGAATAGGAAGCTCAACATACCGAGGGCATTCCTGTGGCTCCTTGCGTTTCTTGCCTCGCCGTGGCGTCGTGTCAATGTTAAGTCCCCAAACTATTTGATTGTCCACGGAGATCATTGGCAGAACGTTGTGGCATGTTACGCAGGTAGGTAATGGCTGCCCATCTGGTCCCACAGGCGCTATCTGGTTGGCAATACTCGAAGTATCACTCCTATCGATATGCAATGAGGGACGCGTACGCAAAATTCGTGCTTCAGGTTCTTCCTTGACTGGGACTCTATCCTTGCTATTGACAGGAGTGGAGAGTCTGCTTGTACTTTGTCTCATGTTACGAGAAAGCAATTGCGAAGGGTCGGACGGCGCAGGCGTAAGTGATTTCGCGGAAGCCTCTGGGGTAGCAGTGGCGGATGCTTTTCGCCGCAGTCGTGCAGACCTAAGCTGAGTCCTCGGTCCATCAGTCAACTCAGAACTATGACTGATGGGGGGGACAGAGCTATTGAAATGATGGATTAGAATATGAGCCATTGATACATTCTTGACAAACCTCGAGGTTGATCGTCGTGATGCTGATCGAAGGACAGAAGGAAAGTCATCCCCTAACTCCAAGTCGACCTCGGCAATATCCGGAGCATTTGCAAGTGGCTTGTTCCCTTCTCTCTCTTCATCATCACTTTCGTCCGAATCGTCATCCTGTTCCTGGATAATTGCATACACTCCGCGGCGAGTTCTGCGTTCGTTCACGTTGCCTACTGCAGCCAGCACAGGCTCGGAATCGCTGAGATCATCATCCGATACTCCGGCTTCCGATTCATAGCCAGATGCCTCGCCTTCAGGTCCATATCCTCCTCGGCCGTTTTTCTCGCACGTTTCACAAAGGCAGTACCGGTTCTTGCTGCCAACTAGACAACTAAATCAGATGTCTGGTATAGATGAATATCATTTGGACTGACAGTAACCATCACCGTAGTGTGCTGTAATCTCTTCTCCAACGGCGATAGGCCGGAGAACGCGGAAAGTGATGTATTTGCCCTCTCGAAACAACTCGCAGTTGTTCTCGCAATCGTGCTGTTAGAAAAAAAGGTGGAACAAACGCACACCGACAGAGACCATTCCAACTTACGTTCACAAATCGAGCAGGACCCAAAAATAGATGGTTTTTCTTCATCTGGCGGGAATGGATTACGCTAAAGTCCCTCCTGATGTCAAGATTTCTCAAGTCTGTTCGCTTAAGCTCCTTGTCCTCTTCCTTGGACAGGTGGGCCATTGAGCCCTTTAATTCTGCGATAACCATCCCAGGAGATAGGGGACGGGTGGCAAGAATGCACAATTCGGACTTGCCGGTCTTGTGGGAGTATCGTGAAGTGTGCGCTATCTCAATATAACCTCCAGGATAGTATAGTTCGAAATATCGCGAGGCATGTCTGTGGCAAACTAAACGTCAGGTGTTGTAACGAAAGAGCAGGGTCGTACACACGTGGCAAATGCATTAATCTGCTTTTGTGTATATGGCTTGAGGTAGTAACGAACGGACTGAAGACTAGAAGGATGCGAGGCTGAGAGATAACATTCTCAGGGCATGGGAATACGAAGACACCAACGCGAGGAGCTCGTCCACTGCCTGACGCACAGCGTTTTGAGAAACATTCCTGCTTTCAACCAGCTAGGAGGCACAAAAAAGCATGTATCAAATGTTTGGACACATGCGTTATGAGATGAACAAGATAGCGTGGCCAGAGGTGAAGGTGCGACTCACGCGTCTAACAATTGCCATGAGATCGCTCGTAGGAACCTTTGGGAGTCTCCGGGAAGGATCCATCTTGTGCACGCAGAGGGGAACATTTCCGGTACCGAGCTTCTCGACGAGAAGGTGACTGAGAAAGTCGTCGTCCCTGGAAAGGTCGCGCATGTTCATGATTTTGGTGGGCCGCCATGTCAAAGAAGCCCCTCGCAGAGAGTGGGAGCTTGCCGCCGACGCCGAGGGCATCGAGCTCGACAACGGGGACGACGGGGGGCGCGTTGACGGGGAATGAGAGAAGAAGTGAAAATGACGCGAAGAGGCAGAGCAAGAGAGAAGGAACTGAATGCTCGTCTGGCACTGGTCCGGTTACGGCAATATCCTCGGTTTGACCCCCGATTATATAATCGTCACGAACAAGGGTACGGTGTGGACAGGGTTTCATAGCATCAGGACAACATGAGTCGCATACACAAAGCAGTACGGGTTTCCACATATTTTTCGGCTCATTGTCCCCACCGGACACAGCTGCCCGGCGACAGTAACACCGGCCCACCGACACAGCTCATGCGCCGTGTGCATGCTTCTGCTTGCCAGAACGCAGCTTCCGGACGTAGAACTGACCCATCGACGTCAGTAACACGACAACCTAGCCAAGTACGACCCGACTTACTTCGAGCTCTTTGCCCTCGAGGATGTACCCATCAGCGCGACCTGACTGCCCAGGTCTGCTGGAAATGGCCGCATACAAACGACCAGCAACGAATTGCTGCTCCAAGAGAGGATCAATTTTGGCATCTGCTGACGGATCAGCACTAGTAACTATGATCATCTCGGTATGACATCACCTTTCTTCCTCTCCTCCAGGATACGTTGCACGTGGTTGGATTTTTGGACTGGTTCTTGGCCAGCAGCAGTTGTCTTCACAGCACCCTTCTTTGTGATGGGCAGTGCATACTATAATCACCAGAGAATTTCAGCGGTGCATACAGATACGAAATATCATTACCCACGTGAGCCTCGTACCATTGTCTGAAAGGGGTCGCATCGACCTGGATGATGGCACTCTTGACGAGGGTATTAGTACGGACCAACTCGTTGTTGGATGCATTGTATACCTGGTATCACAGTCAAAGCGAGCAACAGAAATACCGACACCTGGACTCACGACACTGATAATGCGGGTCTTTCTGGTGGTGTGCTCGGAGGCCCAAGCAAAGTTTCCAGAGTCGAGACGAAGAGCGCGATACTTTGTGTTGCCACCACGGACACGCACGGTGTGGATACGCTTTGGGCCAAGCCTGGTGTTGGCGGGTTGACGACCGAGCTCAAACTTTCTCTTTTTGCGGTAGTGGGCGCGCTGGGCGCCTGTTGCGGAACGCTTGTGCCGAGACGAACGTGAAATACCTTGTGGAGATCGTCAACAAGGAGGCCCTCGAAGGAGGACAGTACTCACCCATGTCGAGGAGTCTTGAGGATGATGGGGTACCAAGTTTCGATGATAGCCACTGAAAATCAAGGTTTGAAATGTTTAAACTCAGATGGAAATTCCCGTCACTGGTGGCTGTGTTAATACCGTATGAATCGGTGCGTCCTTTGCAACGTTCGGGCAAGTCCATACGTCACCCGCACCATTCACGCATGTCCGCTCAGCTGGTTAAATGGCGGTCGTGGCCTCCTGTCTCGCTTCCTGTCGCTTCCTTCCTCCTTCTTCCCGCGCACGATGTTGTTAGTCGACACTGCCCGCTTTCGCATCTTTCGAAGGCGTAGGAACCCCAAGTTGACCTCTTTATCGAAAGCAACGCGAAACGAGCTCAACCGTCTTGTACATACCTCAGATCCAATCGTGCGCAAGGTATGTCACCTTCCGTTATGTCGCGTACCAGATCCATTTTCCCTGTTGATGACGCCACCTCTTCATTACCCTCAGGCATTTGGTATAGAGATGCAGGCCTTCTTCAAGCTTTACTCTCGCTACCTCGCTGACAAGGACAGCCGAAGAGACCTGTGCGTGTCCCTTTCACTCGCTTGTTGACGGTATTCACGTCTGGCCAGCAACTGGGAAAAGATTCAGACCCCTAATTCAGATCAGATCATTTCCTATGGTCAGCTCCCAAAAACAGTCGATTCCGGAGCATTATCTAAATTGGCGATACTCAAGTTTAATGGCGGCCTTGGAACTTCCATGGGCACGTATATTGTTTCCTTCTATTCTCGCATACATTCTGGAATAATTAAAGATGACAACAGGCATGTCCGGCGCGAAAAGTGCCCTTGAAGTCAAGGACGGAATGACGTTTCTTGACCTCACCGTAATGCAGGTTCAACACCTCAACAAATCGGAGGGCGTCGATGTTCCGCTCCTCCTCATGACATCCTTCAATACCCACGAAGACACATTACGCATCGTTCAGAAATACGCCGAACAGCCGATCAAGATAACGATCTTTAACCAGTCGAGATACCCGCGGATCTTTACCGACAATCTCCAGCCTTGTCCACACCATGCGCGGGACGACAGGAAGTACTGGTATCCTCCTGGTCACGGTGATCTGTATGACTCGCTCATGCGCAGTGGTACTTTGGATCGTCTGTTGGCAAACGGCAAGGAATACTTGTTCGTATCAAATTCTGACAACTTGGGTGCGGTGTAAGTGATAAAGTTTAATGTATGGGCAAGTTTCGAACGCCAAGGGCCGTCAGAGTGGATCAGAAGATTCTGCAATATATGGTGGATACCGGCACGGATTTCCTGATGGAAATCACTAACAAAAGCAAAGCAGACGTCAAGGTAAGGCTTGTTCACATTGTTTATCTACCTGCAATGTACTCTGCCTGGTAGGGAGGCACTCTCGTTCAGTACGACGGTTCAATGCGTCTGCTCGAGATCGCACAAGTTCCTTCTGAACACGTGGACGATTTCAAGTCTGGTAAGCACGATCTTTCGAGATATTGTTGAGACATGTGTTAACGGGGCTCCTAGTTCGCAAGTTCAAGATCTTCAATACGAATAATCTGTGGATAAACCTCAAAGGTTTGCTACCTCTGATTGGAATGTATCATAAACCCCAAGTCATAATTCGTTCTCCAGCCCTCAAAAAGGCCATGACATACGGAAGCATGGATCTCGACTTCATCGCCAATCCAAAAATCATCGACAACGGTCAATCTGTCATCCAGGTACGATCTCCACACTAACGCCGCTCAGAAATTATTTCCAGCTTGTATAATGAATATAGCTGGAAATGGCCGCAGGCGCGGCAATAAGGCATTTCCAGAATGCTCGTGGAATCAACGTTCCTCGTTCTCGCTTCCTCCCTGTAAAGTCTTGTTCAGACCTGCTCCTGATTAAGAGCGACATCTACTCGCTCAAGGATGGCCAGCTCGTCGTAAACGACAGTAGAATGTTTGAAAACGTTCCGGTGATCAAACTCGGGGATTGTTTCAAAAGGGTATTTGCCTCGTGTCTATTGAGGATTTGAACAATGAATACTCAATATACGACACTAGATACAAGACTTTGAGGCGCGTTTCAAGAAGATACCGACAATCGTTGACCTGGACCATCTTACGGTTGCCGGCGACGTGCATTTTGGCCGGGGAGTGACATTACGGGGCACCGTCATTAGTGCGTGGGCTCCTTGAAAGCTGATGCACGGAGGCTCACTTTTACATGGTGTATAGTCGTGGCAAACGAAAGTCAGAGGATCGATATACCTGATGGGTGTGTGCTCGAAAACCGTATGCTTCGTCACTCTTTTGAAGGCGTTAGGCTGACTCTGGGATTGTCAGGGCTGGTCTCGGGAAACCTCAATATGATCGTATGTGCCGTTCGATTGTCATATTCTACATCGCTGATAGCTCGTCCGCTGCTCAGGATCTATGATACATCTACAGTATCTGGGTGACGATGGCGAGGGACGCGCAGGCTGGACTATCCTGCCCATTTCTGATCGTACTGGTAGTGTAGTATTATGTATGGACATCAGAGTGGACTTTGTAAATGAGATCATGGACTTGTGAAACCAAATAAAGTCAAATATTGTCGTCGTCCCAACACTCACCATGGCAGGTGCTCATCGTACGCCGTTTACCACAACTCCGTCACCACTCTAGCCTGCTGACGCCGTTTCATCTCCACGCTCACCACAGCCTCAGGGTTCAATCCCCATCTCCCGGGGGGCAAATACCAATTCCTATCCAAGGCCCTTGGTGCAACCATGTGGTTCTTTATTCTATACCGCGCACGGTAAGTTGCACATTGGCCCGTTTCTTTGCACGTGCTGATGTGTCGTCCTCTATGGCTTGGTGTAGTGAGGATGGTCCAAAACTATTGGTGCGCTGTCACGTCATGGAACTAATACACGCTTTAACACGCCAGGTCCTCTAGGGATTGCGGCATCCATGGGAAGGGCACGGCCACGGACACCATGATGGGAATGCAGAACACCATCATTGAGGTTGCGCATAGAATGTACTGCGCCAGCGCTACTGTTTGCCAATGTATACAATCACCAATCGAGACCGCAGTCCTGACAAGGTGCGAGGTACGAGACGGCGACAAGCGATGTGCGACACGCCTTTGTGAAGGCAGGATCATTTGCCGTCCAGCACAACAGGCGACAGTCTTACGCCTCGCATGATCATACTCGACTGCCGTGCTCCGACGCGGGTGGACACGACGGTGTTTTCACCCCATTCAGTCGTCACGGAAGCCCCAGTAGGGATCCGTCCTCGCCCTCCTTTCTGGTTTGTGGTTGTCCTGCTGTCCACCTTCCTCGAGGAAGAAAGCTGTCCCTCTCTCAAGCTTCGGCAGGGACTATCTGCCAACTCATTGACGACATTTCCAAAGACATCCCGTTCTCGCCCCTACCCTGAACGTCCCTCATGTGGAATCATGTCCTCGCACAAAACTCGGTCTGCGTAAGGGTGTGAGTGCCTCCGTGGTGTTCCGAACGAGAACACGTTCGTCATTCGACTGCCGTGCCCCGGCTCCCCCCCGGAATTGGGCTACTCGCACTTTTTGTGCAAGGGTGCGTTAGGGCAGTCGAGCAGATGAGAGCACTGGGAAAGCGAGTATGTACTTGGCGCCCTCGCCCTCTCTGTCTCGGTAAACGTTGCTTTTGGCTGCTACATGTCTGGACATTCGCTTTTCTGTGCATGTCCGTGTCAACGAACCCACACCATTGGTCCCGGGTCTGCTGGTGGTACAAGTAAGGAGACCCCGTGTAGTGTGAGCTTTCATGTTGAAAAAGTTCAAATCTGACCACAAGATTGGCCCTATTGCAAGGGTCGCCCGGATAGTCCTCGAAGAGTGGGTGGGTCTGAATGTCTGGGTGAGCAGCTACTACTTACTACCCAGAAGGACAAGGGAAAAATGCATATCATTGGTATGTCCGTTGGAGCAAACATAAAGGGTATACTAGTCGAAAGTCCATATGTCAAATGATTGTGCTTGTCGCCAAGTCAAGCTTAAGCCATGTAATCCCCGTGTACACCTTGAACGCTTTAGAAAAAGAACCAACCGATCATGAACCATGCCACTGCCGCAGGTAGCGCCACGCTCACACAGTCGCTCGCAAACCGCCATACGGGTCCCCTCCTCGTCCTGTATCTCGCCGAAGTCGTCGACGCGCCCATCCAGCTGCACAATGTCTTCCAACCAGGCACTCTCACCGTCATCCGTCGACGTCGCCCCCGGAACACAAACGACCACGAAAACGTACTCTCTGCGCGCGGATGTTGTGATGAAGGTGGCGGCAGAAAATACGGAGCGGGTGCGGCACGAGGGTGTGGATGCGAGTGCGAGTGCAAGTGCGAGCGGGGATGGTTGGGCACTGCGTCGCGATTTCGTGCGACATCGTCATCGTGCTCACCCTGCCATCCATTACTGTAGTGCAGATCTCGTCGAAAGTTGTAATGAGAGGGGACAACGTAGTCTTCATCCACGTTGCCTTCATCCCCAGACGGGAAGAGCGTAATCGGACTGAGCAACGGGGAACCTCGAGGCGTAACGATAGGAGAGGCACGATAAGATGGAATAGATTTCGTGCTGGGGGCTCGTGTGGAGGGGGGAAGTAGTGTGGTGGGACTCGGTTGCATACCTGACTTGGTAGGGGTTCGAGTGGTCCATATGGCTGACTCGGGCTCTGGGGGAGTTGACGATCGCCTGTAGCGCGACAGTGAAATGGGAGAGAGATCAGAGAGGTGTCTTTTGTGACGGGGTGGGGTAATGTTCAGGTATAGCAACAGGAGTACAGTCAATGCGAGACAAGGAACATATATCGAGTGAAAGACATGACGCGTGTCAGGCAAATGACATGATACATCCGCAAAGGTGGGTCCGGAAGGTGAGGAAGACGGAGGAACCAGGGAGAGGAGCTGAAAACCCGGCCGGCGGATGTGTCGACTCGGGGAGAAAGACTTGACTGTAACCTCCCGAACTGAGTCGGAACCAGGTACTTCATGCGTGACTTCACAATAGTCACGATTATCGCCACTAGTCAATCAGGTCATCGACACCAGTCAACACTCGACAAAGAGCTATCTCACCTAAACACCACAGACGGTCGCAACTTTTTCAGCAAAAACTCGGTCGTCTGTTTACCGAGCATAGCCTGAAATCCTTTCCCTGCCCCAGGACGTATCGAACCTCTCTCGCGGAGGGGCCCACAAGACTTGCTCGATGGTCGAGAGAGCGGAATATGACTGAGTAGTATTTTTGGTTCCACCGCGTGGCCATCTTCTTGATCAGAGATCGACTGTACGAATTCGATCGGTCCTCCAGGGAGTGAAGACCAATGATCGTAAGTTTGACCATGTGCATGACGGCGATAGTCTTCCTCCACGAGCCCTGGTGCATTGAGCAGGACGAATTGATGGCCAGATATAGAAACAACTCTATTCAGGGGCCCGAAACGGTTCTCAAAGAACTGACGAACGTCCTTGGGAAAAGAGGAGGCGTCGCCAAGCCTGTAAATACAGACATAAACCTAGACTTGCTCAGGAGGACCGAAGCATACCCTACGTCGTTGTTTCCAGGGATTAGGTAGAATGGAACCGAGGGATCCCGAGGAAAAGCCGCCTCAAAAGCGCGATGATATTGACTGTAACTAATCATGGAGGGTCAGTGCGATTATCCAATAGCCGATGGACACGTTGACGTCGGCAGAGGAAAAAAAAATACGCACTCGTCTTCACTTGTGACATGGCGACTCGAGGCAAATGTATCGCCAAGAAACATGACCACGTTTGGACGGAGATGCGAGACAGCCTTCCAGCTCTTGCGCAAATACGCCATATTAGAGTCATAGTTGAACCATGAAGACGACGCGGAAATGGCAGGGTGTTGCAGACGAGCATCTGCGACCAAGAGTACGCGGGTGGGTTTCACCTCAGCGGGTAAATGAGCCTTGAATGAGACGCGTCACTCCAATGGAGATATTCCAACTATGCTTACTCACGGAGTGGAAGACCTTTTCTGGCCACCTACAATCTGATAAACTGTAAAAGAAAACCCCGAACTCGCACCAAATGACCACTACGACCCAAAAGATACGAAGTGCGAGAGTGATGGTGGGCTTGGAAAAGAGACGTGGTTTATTGGAACGTCTTTCGTACAAGGAACTCATTCCGCGTCCACTGAGCGCGTAGGGTCGTCGTTGAAAACAGACAGAGGTCGTTTAATGCCGTCATGCCTCTCAATCGATTAATTTGCCTAATCCGTACCAAACTCCCGAAATTATCCACAGCAACATCTCGGACAATAGTACAAATAAAATAAAAGGAACAAGTCAAAATCATTCCCAGTCGCTGTCCTCCTCCTCCTCCCCCTTTCTTTGCTCTTCTGCCTCGTCTTCGTCTTCTTCGATCGCGCCTGCGCTACTGACATTGCCAGACACAACATCATAACCGTCTTCACTGCTTTCCCTAGGACTCTGCATGTGCGAAGAGGCTGGCGACAAGACATCCGACGGGGATATCGTCCTGGGAGGTGCGAGTGTACCCTGCGATGACGCCAGCATGTTGGCAGACGCAGGAGTAGACTCATCTTCATCATCCTCCCAACTAAAGTCGTCCTCATTCTCTGCAGTCGCTATGTAGGAGTTTAGCAATCTCGTACTCACTTTCCAATGTAAGGAGACTTGCCTTGCAGTAGTGCTTTCCGCCTATTTTCCTCCGCCTCAATCTGGTGCACTCGGAAGAAATATCTAACCCAGAAGACCTCTTCGGCCATGAATGAGGGTACTAGCAACAGGCAACTAAGGAATCGTTGAACTAGAAATGAATGAGACCATACCGAGCGTATCAAGGGTGGCTCGCAATGCCACTCCATCAGAGGGATCCGCCAGTGCCTTGGTGACGCGCTCTCCCCACACCTTGGTGCCAAATCCTTCCCCGCTTGCCTCACTTGCATCTGCCCAAGCCAGATATGCTTCCTTGGACGTATCCACAGAAGGATCGAGCTTGATGATTTCAGGATTACTCCGGAGTTGTTTCAACAGTGACTCGGCGCGGGTCGCAACCGCCCGACGCGCTTCTTCCGATGGGCGGCGCCTAGAGGATTCAACCTCCTTACCCTTGCCTTTGAGCGCGGAACCAGCAGACATCGACCCATCTGCATTGGCAGCTAAGCCGGGGAGCATCCAGATATCTGCGCCGTCCCAGACAAAGGGAGCGTGCGCAGTACCTTCCTCGGGTGGAATAACTTTGACAGCTTCTCGGAGAACATCCCCAGCTTCCTTCATCGCCTCACGAATCAGCGCTTCGCTCTTGTGTACATATTCCTCTGCCTGCGCTCGCGTGACACCTTGTACACGCTGGAACTCAGAGGAAAGCGTGCTGCCCAGTTGTGCAAAGTCAATGCTTTGCCCATTCCTGAGACTGTCGGGAAGTTGCGCCTGAACGGCCGAGACGATGTTGGGCGGGATCGACGATTGGAGACGTGACAAAAAGGAGTGCACCGTGGTAGTCGTTGCGGACGGATCAGAGGAGGCACTTGGCTCGATGCTAGGCTCGGTGCTAGCAGACCGCGTCGAATCGGCGATAGGCGTATTCGCCGATTCCCCAACACTGCTTTCTTCCTCCCCGTTTCCTGCTTCTATCTGTCCATTCGCTTCAGATGTACTTGGTTGCCCATCCATAGCTGTTAGTTTCCCGATCTCACGCTGGGCTTGCGTGACAACTTGGCCCAAGTCCCGTCGTGCAGTGGCAAGTGCTGCTTCGCTCTGTCGCGCAACGACCGCTCTCAGTGCATCCCAGATGGAGTAGCGACAGTTGTCGTGCGCACCTGTTTCCTAAACCCTCCCCAGAAGCGTCCGAGTTGTCCAATCACCTGCGACACCTCTTCGTTGAGGCTCTGTCCTGGCTGTCGTTCGCCAGAAGGTGGGGTGTTCGTGCCCGTTCCCGTTATACCGTATGTATCAAGAAAGTTCATGTCGATGGTGCGGTACGGTGGTACTGGGCAATGTTGCCGGTATGTTAGTGACGCCCAAATCAGGCAAGATAGTCAAGTTGGAATCCCCCGGCTTTCCGTGTTCTGAGTTCGTAATTTGAATCTCCGAAACATTCAAAATGTTATCCGATTGTATTAAATCTAGAAATTGGGTACTATCTATCCGTCAAAAGGGTTGGAACGTTGGAACAGGACTAGGGTTCACAGAATCACAGCAACGTAGCGTACTCATACACTCAACTATACTCAATCAACCGTAGCACAGAAGCCTTTCCTTTGACCTAAGCATTGACAGAAACCTCCGGGAGATGACGAGGAGCATAGTCTTTGATCATATCCGCAGGGGCTACCTTTGGCAGCGTGAGCCTATGCGCACGACACTCGGCGAGGAAGTCCGTGAACATCTGAACGATCAGATCAGAAAGTGTGTATCGCAAGTAAGGAGTACCAACCTCCATGGTGTCCAACGGGCCGCCTGCACTTTCGGGATGGAACTGTACACCCCATACCTTCCTGCCAGAGTCCGCAGTCGATTTGATGCCTTCGACGGAGGAGTCGTTGCAGTTGATAAAGAATGGCTCCCATCCAGCCGGGAATGGATCGGATAATTTAAGCGCATACTGATGATTTTGGCTAGAAATATCCGATGCGTCAACTAAATGTAGACAATCGTATCCCTGCAATGCCCACCTAGTGACGTAGACACGCCCAGCTTTGATAGAACCAGAAGAGGCCAGAGCGAGGACGGGTTGGTTGTGTCCACGGTTTCCAAAAGTCATACGGTATGCGTCTAGTCCCGCAGACATACCAATGATTTGGTGGCCCATGCAAATACCGAACACAGGCTTGTCCCACTCCTGAAGAGTCTTGCGAAGCTTCAAAGCTGCTTCCATGCAATGTCTAGGATCACCAGGGCCATTGGTAAGGAAGAGACCGTCATACTGGTTACGGATAGTGTTGAAATCAAAATTCCAAGGAAGTACAGTCACTGCGGCGTTTCGACGGATGAGGGAACGGAGGATGTTGGCCTTGGCACCAAAATCGAGAACAGCGACTCGCACATCTCCAGTCGGGTTGAGATAGTACGGAACTTTGGTAGAAACTTGGTCTACGAGGTTCTCCGTGGAAGGATCCCAGTATTGTTCGGGGACAGGCGCAGGTGCCGACGCATCTGCACCAACGGCAAGACGACCAAGGGTGGTTCCTTGGTCACGCAAAAGACGCGTGATCTCGCGAGTGTCTACGCCAGTAATACCGGGGACGTTAAAGCGGCGGCACCAAGAAGCAAGTGATTCAACGGCAGCATGGTGAGAAAATTTTTCAGCCACATCTGCAACCACAACGGCACTGCACTGAATTGCTTCGGACTCCATGACAACTCCAACGTCCTGCGAATTGATGGGAGCCTTGTTGCTTGGAACACCATAATTTCCGATGAGAGGCGTGGTAAAGACGAGGATCTGACTCCTGTAGGAAGGATCAGTCATTGACTCTGTGTCTATGAATAGATGTCAATATGGTCCGATTGGGTCCTTGAAGAAAAAGAGATACATACAGGAAGTGATTGAAGTCGAGAAAACAGTTTCTCCAAAAGTGCTTTTTGGTGCACCAAAAGAGCGGCCATGAAAAGACTGGCCCGTCTTAAGATGCAGGACGGCGGGAAGTGCAGCAGTTGGACCAGCATGCGTAGCAAAACCACGAACAAAAAATTGGTTTCGGATCAGAGTGCGGGCAATCATCGTGGGCTTTTTTTTTCAGTGACTCGGAAGAGAGAAGACGAGATCAGAGATGTAACTGCAGAGATGATCAGAGCTGAAAGCGAGGAACAGACATGTACATACTCGTCGCGAGTATTCTGTGTGAATATCATGTACGAGCTGAAGGCTCGATAACAACAAGAACAAGAACTAGGCGAGGGGCGAGATGGATGTCGTTTATAAATGTGATCTGGCGTCAGAATTTACGATTGTTGTGGACGATAATTACAGCCACGTGACGCTTTCGTCGAGTGGATAGGTCAAAGATCAACCACCCAGTCCCACCCAATCTTCCAATAATACAGTCAACACGAACCACATTTAGTGCTATGGTGCGCCTGACTGTGCATCCAACGTGCTCGGACAGACCCCTTGCTCAAGGTGTATTTTGGTTTAGACGGAATACGCTTACGTCAGACATTCTACCACCCGAGTGAACTCGCTTGGAAGATCAGCCTTCAGAGCCGAGTTTGCTCAGCGATACCCATGACCCGGTCTGCATGGTGATCCCATGCACGCCGTAGCGGTCCCCTTTGGCCAATATTATTTATATTTGTCGTTGGTCCCACTTCAAGCAGCGCGTCTGGTGGTGGTGTTTTCCTTGGTCATCCCATGGCTATTCGCCTTTGTGACATCCATTCGCATGTTTGAGAGATGGACACGCCCCATCCAGTGGACAGAAATATCGCCCCCTCCCCCCCCTCCTCATGTCTTCCCTCTTAATTCTCATCCATCCACTTTTCTCATCTCCCGCTTTCACTTCCCAGAGTGATGCCAAGTGATGCCAAGACATTTATCATGCACTAGGCCAGCTAGTAATGACCCATTCATCTCCTCGGACTGACACGACTTTTTTTTAAAGAGGTAGATGTGACACGTTGACTTTGGGAACGGTGGTACAAGAGGACATCTATTCAGGCTAGTGAAACGACATGCCGAGGTTCTTCATGGCTTGAGGATCAAATTTCCACTCTCGTACAGTCGTATTCACATCGTTTCCGCACGTATTGACCATGATCGTCTGGTTGAGGTCCTTGAGATGCTTCCCCCAAGTCCAACGACGGAGTACTGTGCGATTCCACTCAACACACATCTTCATGACGTAAACGATTATTAACCTGCTCTGATCGGTATTATAGTAAGCGCTGCAGGGAAATGGTACATAGGGAGTGTGCGATGTGCGATGAGACGTAAACAAAGAGTGAGTCATGTACATTATTGTGAGTGAGGAAACAAACCAAGAGAAGCGGAACCAACCACATTGCGTTCATGCAGCTTTAGATCTTGGACAAGAGACTTTTTTTCCTCTTTGTCTCCAACACAGACCCCGCCCTCCGTCCTTGAGGTATATGTTCCGATCCATCTGCCTCGTTCGTATCAGAAGAAGACGGGGAAGAAGAATCCTCATAACGAGCACGCTTCTTCGTCTGCCCGTTAGCCAGGGATTTGTTAGCGAGCGTGGGTAGAGTTGGGGAAAAGAGCGTCGCCTGGGAAGCCAACTGGGACAGCGAACGATACCGGACAGGCAGCTTCAGCCTTTTCTTGCTTTCCCTCAACTCCTCTTCCGAATCCGTGGTTACCTCCCCCTCTTTCCCATTTGAAATCACTGTTGGCGCAGGAGTGTTTTGGTGCTGAGAATATGGGAAGGGAATCTGACTGGATGAGAGATCGAACAATCGTTCTTTCCCTTGCGGGCTTTCTGCTTGACCAGAAGAGGTAGGCTGGCGGGATCGCCTCGTTTTCCCCTTGCCATCCAAACGTCCGACGATAGAGTTATCGTCCGCCTGAGAACTACTAGACATCAACTCATCGACGTGCATCGAGGCCTCGTCTAGGTGAAAAGAGGGCGACGACTCCAGCTCCGCCAGTGTTTCCCATCCGATTGGCGATGGAGTGGGAACGATACGAGCCCCAATGGGCGTGGGGTCATCCTGGAAACCACCCTGCGAAGTATCTAATCCCTCCTCTGATCGCTTCGCAGGCGTCTTGGCTGCTTTAGCGACCCGAGCTCCGGCCTTGACCCTATGATTCAGCAGTACCACAGCCGTGGGTTTACCCATAGAGGGCGGAAGGGAACTCAATCGAGGACTCTTTCGCGTTGTCGTCGGCTCTTGCCTAGTAGGCATCTCCGTCATCTTTCTCCTTGACCTTCCTTTCGTCAGCAATGGAGTCGCCCTGTTCTTGGGCTCGGAGGCTGGCTGTTCGAGACGTTCAGCGTCGCCGTCAGGAATTTGTGCATTACGAGTCTTGGTCCGTTTCGTCACCCCCGGCTTCGGGGTCGATTGAGTCACGCCTGCGACTAAAGACCCAACGTCTTCGAACGGTGCCTCAATAGGATCAACATTTGATGAGGGCGAGATAGTAGGGGGTTCTAAGCCATCCACGGGTTCTATCGGGACGAACTCAGCCTCATTAAGGGCCCCAGAGGTTACTGGTACACTACCGTCTTGATTGGAGGCAGGATCAACCCCTCTTTTTCCAGACTTTTGTGCTCGATTTCTAAGAGTATCGTAAGGTGGTGGAGCAGAGGGTCTAGTAGCGGGAGATGGAAGCTGCCATTCGATAATAGTGGTAGCAGCGAGCTTGTCTTCAATCGACACATGGTCCACGTCCATGCGAGCTTCCGATTCCACACGTGTCTCTTCACTGCTTCCATCGTCCTGTTTCTCGGGGACTGGAGGAATGACGGAGTTTCTCATGACAACATCGCCATCCCGGGACTGGGCAAATTTCTCTGTAGGCTTGTTAGAACTTTGTATGACAGGTTGTACGTTCTTTGAAATGCCCTGAGCCGAACGTAAAGGCGAAGGTGACCGAGACTCTCCGTCCTCATCCCCAGAGCCGGAAGAGCACTCAGTCTGCCGGGACAACCGACGCCTCGATCGATCAACCTCCTCGTCTGTGTCCTTTTCCAGTTCCGCTTGATCCTCTTCCGACTCGCGAACCTTGCCATCGTCATCCCCGACAATGCGGTCGATGAGATGCAGGACGTTTTGACTCTTTGACACTGGACCACGGATGACAGCCTCCAGATCATGGTTGGCCAGTGAAGGCTGACTGCCTGACATTTGCTGTGCCTGGGGAGCTGTTAAATCTTTGTGTGCAACTCCACTTTCCAATATGTCATCAGAGCTATCCGAGCTACTCCCCTCGTCTCTGCTTTCCACCGTTACCTCAGATACGTGGAAATTGCTAGGAATATTCGGGATTCCACGTAGAGAGGCGTTGGGCTCCGAAGAAACCTCTCGCGGTTCGATGTGATCAATCCATGCAGCATCCAACAAGGGCTTAGGCGTGACTAGTGTGGGGTTAATGTCAAGTTTGGGATAGGAGAAATGGAACGTTAACCTTTTGAATCGCGGAGGAGTTCCTCGAGTTCTTTAATCAACGATTGCTGATCACCCTTATCCGTTCTCTGAAGCTCTTCCAATCGGTCCCGAATAGCATCGGGACCTTTCAGAACAACGGGACAGCAATAGCGTATATGGAAAGGTGGTTCGAGGCAAATAGGACATGGCGGACCACTTAGTTCCAGACTCTGTTGCGATGGCCCATCAGGTATGTTGTTAGCAGGAATACCCGACACCGTCGTAGACTTCGCACGTGATGCCCTGGAAGATACACAAGACTTTTTGGTATCTCTTTTTACAGACTTTCGCTTCGCAGGAGGCGCAGGTGGCAGAGAGTCAACATCTTTCGACAAGACCAAAATTGCTGCTGCGACTTCAACTTGAACACTAGTACTTTCACTCGTCCGAGGGATAGCTAAGCTGATATTTGTAAGTCCTCAATGCTTCGAAGGCAGAGACTACTCACCGGCACAAGCTGTTCCTTTAGGCACATACTTCTTGAGAGCTTTAGATTTCTCCGAGGCTGGGATCCCATTAGTCCTTATCTCGTTCTCAAGCCACTAAATTCACCTGATAGGGAAGAAGTCTCATCGACTGGACCGTCTGATCGGTTACTCGTTTGGTCCATACCTAGGTTATCAGGGAACGCAAAAAAATGAATCATCGAGCTATGGATATCAGCCAGAATAATTACCCTCTGGGTCAATAGCTATGGAATATCGAATGAGTACAAGTCGTGACCAGCCCCACCGGGGAGGAACCTACGCGCGTCCGACTTTTTTGGTCTCCTTAACCTCTTGACCGGGGGCGCAGATGCTGCAGGGTCTATTGACGCGCTCGTCTCCGCCTACAAGGCAACCATATGTGAGCAGGCGTTTCCATGCGTGACATAACTCCCACCTCGCCCCCATGATCCAACGTTGCTGATTTCTTCGATTTGAGTTTCGGTATATCAGAGACGTTCGCTGGAGAATTTTGGACGGTTTCTGTGGGGTGAACATCCTTTGCCTTGGTGGTCTCTTTCTTTTGCTTTTTCTTCGGAGGCTCTTCAGCACCCACTGGCTTTGGAGAGGTAGGAGTCGTTGCAGTCTCTACAGGCACAACAGGAGTAGCAGTGGCAACTTTCTTCGTCGTTTGCCGCTTTTCCACTTTGTCAGGACCTGCGAGAGCGGCGTCAGCAAATGACACCTTGCGTTTTCTGCCAGAAGTATCCGGCGTGTTGACTACGGAGGCAGGGGCTTGAATAGTCTGAGGTGCCTCCTCGGGAGGTGCACTCGACTGGCCAGAGGGTGCTGAGCAAGCTGGTCGTTCAGAAGGCGACGTTGACAAAGTGACGGCTGGCCCACTGATCGACGACTGCTCTCGAGGTGGCTATGATGATCACTACTTGAGGACACTGTCAAGATCCAAGATAGGTAGGTCGACTCACGGGCGCGACCGGGGGCGGCACAGCGGAACCCCGAGACCTACCCACCACAACCTGGACATCCACAGAGACAGAAGACTTCAAAAGGACGCGAAACGCCTGAAAATCGTCGTCTGTAACGTGATTGAGCGCGCTCCTAAATGTATTTGATTGACTTTTTTTTTTTTTTTGGCACTGACCATCTTCGAGATCGAGGAGGTTATCAGAACCTGTCTGCTGCTTGAGTGACACTTTAGTTTCTTGTCCAAGACCAAGTTTACGTCGGACCATGTCTTTGATTTCGTCGAGAGAACGTTCTAGGTGAAGACAGGGACTGAGCGCGTTTTACGACCGCGGCATGAGGTAAGATTACCATTGAACAATCTGGCAAACGATCTATCCTTTGTATGATAGACAATTCTGACGGGGTCCTTGGGTAATGACTGACTGAACTCAGACATGGTAGGCTTTGGGGACATTGTAGACAGGGACCAAGGCAAGTTTGGTCAAACAGCATGATTACGTAACACGGAATTTGTCTATGTAACATCCCCAGTAAAGCAAGAAAAAGAAACAAGGTATCACAAGACATCTATCCAAGCGATAATCTTAACGCACGATATCTTACCAATATCAACATGAAACAAGCGTAACGAGAAGCAAAAAGGTCGTCGCATGGTAGTGTCCTTTAAAAATTTAAACACCTACAATCCGATGCAAGACGAAACTCGTAACAACGAACGTCAAAGAATCCATTCTTCGGAGATGTCACCAAGGCCATTGCGCAGCCACGATACGTTCACAGCTCCTAGAGAAACATGAGCTTAGCAACAAACAAGAAGAATGGAAGAGACGTACGATCATATTGAGGTTTCCAGACAAGAGACCTACCACTTGAATTAGCAGAGTCAACAGTCAACGAGACAAGGAATACGTACGGTTCTCCAAGATACAACCATCAGGGATATCGATCCGTTGGCCCTCGTTAGCAACAACAATGACGGTCCCCCTCAACGTGACATTCCTTCCAAAGTAAACATCCCCAGTGACCGTAAGATGGTCCAACTCAATGATCTTGGGGATCTTCTTGAACCGCTTCTGGAATTGCTGGATCTTTTTAAAGTGGTCGCCAAGTTTGATCACAGGAGTCGTCTCGAACATTCTGCTTTCGTTCAGGACGAGTTGTCCGTGTTGGAGCGAGTAGATGTCACTCTTGATGAGAAGCAAGTCGGAGCAAGACTTGACGGGAAGAAATCGAGAACGAGGGACGTTGATACCGTGGCCGTTCTTGAAGTGCTTGATGGCGGCACCAGCAGCAGTCTCGAGCTACGCTCCCAGTTTAGTAGCAAATAGGCCCATCACTTTTCGAGGACGTACTTGGATGACAGCCTGACCGTCGTCGTTGGTCTTGGGATTGATGATGATTTCGAGTTCCATGCCCTCGTTTACCATGATTCGCTTCAGAGCTGCGACAGAGTCCGTGACCACTCAAGGGATGGAATCTGAAATACTGACCACTGACTTTGATCCAGAGATTGTTGGTGTTGAAGATCTTGAACTTGCGGATGGACTTGAAGTCCTCGACGTGTTCTGAAGGAACCTGGGCGATTTCAAGCAGACGGACAGAGCCATCATAGTCGATGAGTGTTCCACCCTTGATATCAGCCTTGGTCTTATCAGTGACTTCCATCAAGAACTCGGCGTCAGTATCGATCATGTGTTTCAATATTTTTTCGTCGACGCTAACATCCGCGGGTGAGCACGGACCAGAGACGGTGATGGACGATGACACGTACACAGCACCCAAGTTATCCGAGTTGGATACGAAGAGGTACTCCTTGCCCTCGGCGAGAAGCTGGTCCAAGACGCCAGAGTGGAAGAGTGCATTATAGAGGTCACCGTGACCGGGAGGGTACCAGTGCTTCTTATCGTCGTCTGCACGTTTGGGGCAGGGCAAGAGTGTCTCCTTGAAAATGCGCGGGTACCGCGACTGGTTGAAGGTTGTAATGCGGACTTGCTGGTTCGCATACTTTTTAATGATGCGGAGGGTGTCGTCATGCGTGTTGAATGAAGTCATGAGGATGAGTGGGACGTCGACGCGGCTGGTCGTGTTGAGGTGCTCGATCTGTCGGACGGTGAGATCAAGGAAGGTCATGTCGTCCTTGACTTCGAGGGCACTCTTTGCGCCGGTCATGCCTGAGAGGAGAGGAGATCAGGACGACGCTAGATAGCCTGGAACGAGGACTGACCCATGGAGGTACCAAGACCGCCGTTGACCTTGAGGACAGCAAGTTTGTTGAGGTTAGACGGATCTTGTGGTGCGTCGAGGGTGTCATAGTGGACAATCTGGTCCTCTGCAGGTGATTTGATGCGATCCCAGTCGCTGAGAGCCGGTAGACGATGAGCGCTAAGAGTGATGAAGCGAAAAAGGAAATACGAACAGATCGACGCTCTTTGCACGTTCGGAGAGATACCGGGTGAAGAGGTAGAAGAAAGCCTGCATCTCTGTGTCGAATGCCTGACGATGGCTGGATGAGGGCGTGCGTGAGGGAGGGATGGATGGGGGCAGACCTTTTTTGTCGCAGGGTCTTCGACGGTGCCGACGAGACGGCTGATCTCGTTGCGCATGGCCTTGGCGGCGACGCCGGTGGTGGCTGTCTTGAAGTCGATGTGACTGCTACCGCGAACGCGGGCATTGAGGGCATCTGCGCGAGGAGCTAGAGTAGCCATGGTGCTGGAGGAGGTGAGGGATGAGGAGGATGGGGGGGAAAGAGGGACGCACGGAGACTTTGGTATATGTATGGGCTGGGTTGTGATGGTGGAGAAGATTTGAGGGTCAGAAGTGGTTCGATTGGGTATGGCTCTCGGTTTATGGTGACGCTTAAGGAACTCTAGGCTGAGATCGATATGACTGTGGAGTGTCGCGGCCAAGTCCGAACTCAGGCCTTGGGCTTCCTCCGGGATGGTGAGGTCGCAGAGAGATTTACGATGGGCCGCAGGGGTTATATTTGGCCAGCTGTCGAGGGTGTTGGCGGTTCTGGTGTAGTGGGCGAGGGGGGAGGAGGGCGCGGACGAGGTCGAGGAAGGTCTGAACTTGGAAGTGAAGGTGGGGTAGTTTGGACGACGTGCTTGCATAAAATTGAGAGGTTCCGTTGACCGGAGTTCCCCAGGTTGCCAGGAGAGAGCCAAGGGACGACGAGGATGACAAGGTCCGTGTCATGTTGCCTTTATAAACGATTACGCTCGACTTTCAGACCTCCGTGTACATATCGGGGGTCCTTGTGCTGGAGCAGCTCGCAGCCCAGGATTCCCTCGGTCATATCCTATTGATGGTCCATATGGACAGTGCCTGCGCCATTTTCAATGTCGGCGCTTCTCGCCAAGGCGTCTCCGCCCGTGCCCGTCCGAGACGAGCTCCCTCATTGCGCCGAGTGGGGCGACACGTTCCCTCTAGACGGCCTTATACATCGAGGCTTCTCCTGCACGGCAACCACGAGGCGCTATCACGCCATCATCCATCCTGGGCACACGAGTTGCGACGTCCAAGCTAGTCCATGCGTCGGAACCGGTCAAATGGTGTGCGTTGTCGCCCTCCCACGAGCATCTATTGCCGTGACAAAAGAGCCAATTGTTCGGAGATATCATCCACCTGGCCAACTGCGAGTTGTCTTCTAGCCGTCTCGTGGCCTCTAGGCGTCCTCGCCATCGCCCTGCCAAGGAGCCCTGGTCTCCCTCTACCAGGAACCAGGTCGGCGGATTTACACCCGACTCACATGTCACCTGTATATACGTATGCCGCTAGCTCGGTCGTCCTTGCCTGGCACGCTTTGAATGCGTCCAAGAGCACCCAAACTCGAGTTCATCACTAGCTCAAGCTCGGTCGATCATCAACTCCCATACACTGGATGTTTCATCCAACCCCTTGGCCACGTCGCTTATCCATCGTACGTGTACATATTCCACGGACTTCAACTCGTCAGGTCGATCACCACTTGCCGAGACAGCGACACATGGATGAGCGCTGACGCAGGAACGCACGCAAGCTCATCGCAACATACACACAACTGCAGCGCTTTATGGAACTAGGTGAATGAATATCGTGTCGTAATGTCATTGTGAGTACAGAACCTGGTAGACCGTGTGAGGGGCAAATCCAACTAATCCGAGCATCTAGAGTGAATGGAAGCAGCGTAGGCAGTTCCTTCTCTTGATGGGCATTCAAAACGCAGGTAGTCCTTTGAAGCACCTGAAGGAGTCCCCGATGCTACCAGCGCATGACCCACCATGACGTCGCCAGGAACACCAACATAGGTGACCACGCTATAGCCCCTACGTCCCGCAATAAACCGGAAAGCACCTCCGCTCTGTTCCGGGGCATTCGGTGATCGGCGCTCATACGCAGGTTCGCAAGCGGGTTTGGGAGCGTGATGCGGCGCCGATGGCCACCAAACGTGAATGTCCATGTCCACGGTGACGAGTACGAGCGACCGCGTCGAGAGATGTGGTGTCCTCGTGACTTGTTTGCAGGAGGTGGAAGAAATGAATCGGCATCGTCCGCATGTGACGACTTGCCTCGAGATAATTCGTGTAATAACTCGACGGTGTCTTGACGGGTATGCTTTTTGCTCCATGTCTGATACCCGGTACCTTCATTCATGCGGGCAATATTGAATGCAAGCAAGACAAGAAAAGACAGCAATGCAAGTGGAGTGTAGTTATAAAGATATATTCCTAGTTGATCTGGCAATAGGCAAGGGACGTGCAGAGGTGGGGGAATCGGCAATTGCGTGATATGATCTGGTAAAGGTACTGTTGATATGAGTGAGAGCAGTTGAAAGCCTGGTCGACGAATTCCCATTGCCATTGACATTGACTTGACGGTGACTTCTGGAATCGTTTCATCGGACGAGGCGAGAGTGTGATCGTATTCGCAATAGTCGTGATCATCGCCACTGTCTGCAGAGTTAGGGGTACGTTTAGCACGCGAACCGTCGACGAACCTCATGATTAGAGAGGGCTTGAGGGACTGGAGCAAGAACTCTGTTGCCCCGTCAGAAAGCGTGTTCTGGTAACCGAACCCATAACCTTGTCGTATGGTTCCTTTCTCACGCAGGGGACCACAGGATGCATCCAAAGAACGAGAAAGGGGGATGTGCGTAAACAAGACAACAGGACCGGGAGAGCCCATCGACACAGACTGCTTCAAAAACTCTATAGGACCATGTGAAACAGCAGGCCAACTGTCGAATGTGTGTCCGCGTTCAGCGCGCAGCAAGTCCTCTTCGACGAGAGCGGGAGCATCAATGAACACGAGAGTATGGTTCCCGATGGTACGGCGATAGTTCCGGGGACCAAAGTGGGAAGTGTAGCGTTTGTCAGCTTCCAGAGAGAACGGAGGCACATTGCCAAGGCTAGCAGAGCAGCTGCATGAGGCGCAGAAGACAGGGTGGATAAAAGGACGAACCCTACATCATGATTGCCTGGCAAATAATAAACAGGGGGTGGTGAATCTCCTAGACTGAAGATACTCTGGTACCGCACGAAATAGGCTTCATATCTGAGGAGAAACCGGCCTTAATTCATACGTGAAGGGATACTTTGATGTACAGACTATAGATACACGTACTCGCTTGTTGACATGGACAAACGGCCATTGTCCATCATGTCGCCTGGGATACAGTACGTTTGGTGCAAGACACAAGACGTTCGCATGTCTGGACGCACCTAGCACTACCACGGCACTTGGCCGAAGACGGTGGAATGCAAAATTCCAACTCTTGCGCAGGTTTAGGTCAACGGCATATTGACTTAGTGCGGAGAAAATGGAGCTACGACCAGGATAGGAATGGCGGTCGATAAGTTGTGGATCCGCTACCACGAGTATCCGCACGACACGCGAATGAGGGACGTGAGGCTGAATGAACGGTCGCTCGTTCGTCGGCAAATGCAAACACCAAGAAGAAACAGACACACCTGCCGTGTATCTGGCCAGCGACAGTCACGCAGGGCAAAACGAAACGTGCCGAGCTCGAACCAGACGACTGCGAAGATCCAGACGGCACAAAGGCCATTACGAAGGACGCCGTGGTGTATGCGCACGAGCATGGGAACACGGACAGAAAAGCAGAGGCGTTGCTTGTCAGCCACACAAGCGCTCCGGGTGAAGCCGAGGCAAGTAGGCGACCTTTCCAGGCTGCGGCCGTACTGGCACTAGGCTCCGTTCGTCCCCCGCTCGAACGACCCACTCGTTCACCTCCAGACGAGGCGCATCGTCCACAAAACAGCCATCGGTCACTGCCTTGACATCTTACAGCGCGCCAATATCCCTCGAGACTCGTCCGTGTGTTATTTTCCCGACGTCGCGTATGTAGTAAATGGAGTTGCACTCCAGATCCGTCCTGTTGATTTTATTTTCTTTTATTTTTTCGCGATTGCCGTCAACAACCTCGGCCTATAAATTTCCTCCCCGACCCGTTCAACCGCCGGTTGCTCCTCTCTTTCTTTCTCCCCCATTGGAATGACCGTCTCGCTCCCTCCTGTCAACAGCGACGACCAGACACCTTTGCTCTCTGCTGCATGCGACCGGGACGAGCCCAAGAGACCCACGCCCCTGCCCAAGCTTCAGATCAGTGTTCTCCTGCTCTCAGTCTTGGTCGAACCCATCGCATCCCAATGCATATACCCTTTTATTACCCAAGTAGGCACACGCTGTCTCATTTGATCCCCATACTCACTCTCCCTCACCCAGCTTATTCGCGAAATCGACGTTACGGGTGGTGATGAAACAAAAGTCGGTGAGCACCATTCGTTTCTCTATTTGCCGGGTCCCATCATGAATTGAAATATTGCTGTAAAGGTTACTATGCAGGGATGATCGTACGTAAAGATATCGATATCTAAAATCTTTGTCCGCTAAACCGACTTTTTTACTGATCCGCGGTTAGGAATCACTCTTCTTTGTCACACAGTCTATGACTGTCCTTCAATGGAGCCGAGCATCTGACCATATTGGTCGTAAGCCCGTACTTCTATTAGGTGTATTTGGTCTTTCCATTTCAATGTTTTGCTTTGGTCTCTCTCGTACTTTTACCGGTTTGGTGCTCAGGTGCGCTTTCTCGGCTCCTTCAGGTTTCCAATCTCACACTGCTGGTCACTCTTCAGCCGCTGTATTACTGGTGCCTTGAACGGCAACGTCGGTGTCATGAAAAGCATGTTAGGAGAAATGACCGACTCTACGAATATGGCTCAGGGATTCGCCTTGTTACCCATGGCTTGGTCTCTGGGCATGACTCTCGGGTGAGCTCGATGACTATTCCTTTGCCACACGCATCCAAATTAACTCTGGTCAGACCCGTCATCGGAGGGACGCTTGCACGACCACAGGCCAACTTTCCTCGACTTTTTAGCTCTCCGTTTTGGGCAGAGTTTCCATACTTTTTGCCATGTGGTGTTGTTGCTTTGTTTTCGTTGTTGACTTTTGGGGCCATCCTTCTTTTCCTCAAAGAAGTGAGTGGCCTGGACATGCTAACATCGGCCTTGACAGCTAACTCTATCAAGTCTTTACCTCCTAGCGTCACACCAGAAAAACACAATGCTTCCGTTGTCCAGGAAGCCGGTGGTCATCAAGTTAGTTATGCCGCAGTCGATCAGCAACAAACGTTTGCTTTGCGGCCTTCAGATGCACCGATTCCCCTTTCTAAACTTCTCACTCCACGAAGGGTGTTGCGTATAGCAAACTATGCGGTGCTTGCTATCCTCGACATAGCGCTGTACTCGCTCCAGCCTCTTTTCTACTCCACACCGATTGAGTTTGGAGGTTTAGGATTCACGCCCATGAAGATCGGACTTTGGATGGCCTGCTTTGGCATTTTGAATGGCCTGATCCAAGCGTTCTACTTTGCCCCACTGATAGATAGCCTAGGGCCCAAAAAGCTATTGCGCATCGGTCACTTTTGTTTCATCCCGCTTTTTACGCTTTTCCCCGTCATAAGCTGGATTGCCCGACAGTGGGGGATCATTTGGCTTGTCTGGGTCCTGCTCATATGTCACCTTGCGCTTTTGATTGTCATGGACATGTCGTTCGGTGCGTTACCTCTAGCTGATATGTCCTGAGCTTACCATGTAGTCGTAGGCTGCATTTTAATGTATATCACCGCTGCTGCCCCAAACCGACGATGTCTTGGTGCGATCAATGGTGTTGCGCAGACCACTGCATCCGTCGTTCGTGCTATTGGACCTGCATCAGCAGCGTCGTTGTTTGCGTATTCAATTCAAAACAACTTTATGGGTGGGTATGGTGTTTACATCGTGCTCGTGCTCGCCACCATTGCCACCATGCCGTTGAGCGCTATGTTGCCAGACGATGTAGAGGAGGATTGTTGATTAGATGATGGGTGCCGATGGGGAGCAAGGGGTTAAAGAGGATATTCTTATAGGTGTGTCGTTCTTGTTGATTTGTTGCACTTCCTGCCAGGGGGACTTGGTTGTAGGCCAATGCTAGACTCGGTACGACCTTCTGCACGTGTAGATTACATCTTGCATGTATTTACAAGTTGCCTTCATCAATACCATTACATTTCCGAAACACCCATGCTATTTTTCATCATCCTGTCTCTGGTAGTAGCTTTGAAATCAAGTGACCTTGGTACTATCAAAAAAATACCAAATGCATACACACCCCCAAATGCACAATTGTCTAGTATGCAATTCTACCTATTTCTATCCAGAGACACATAGAGCATCTAGATCAGAGTGTATTTTAATATAGACAACCTTTAGAATAGTGAAAAATGTGTTGTGGAAAGCACAGGACACAGAAATTGAAGTGGCAAGAGTTAAAATATGCAATTTCCAGGCATTTCAAGCCAGATCTGGAATCAATCAAGTTAATAAAATGTAATGATTTGTTCTAGGCAAGTCTTATAGGTCCATCTGAAGGTTTTGAAGATGTCAGAGTATTGGTACATGATTGTGGTGTGATGCTATTCAATGACAACAGTTTTAGCATGATGTAGTTAGGGATGTCACCACCATGTCAGGATTCATGCTCCACTTTGGCCACATTCAGCACATTGGGCTATCAACACTACTGGCAACATGGCAAGAAAGACAAGAGTTTATCAAAAGCACTCTTTACTCTATAATTCAGAATGTTCAATTCCATATAATGAACTGAAAAGCCTCATTTAGAAAGCCATCAAGTTCTGGGAGCAGAATGAGTCACCCAACCTTTTTAGTGCAGCCAAGAAGTTTGGCATTAAACACAAGTACTCAATATTATATAAAAGAGTGCATGGGCAAACCCAGTTATTCTCTAACTCTTGAAAGAAGCAAAGACTACTCTCAGATGCTTAAAAGAATGTCCTTATTGAGTGGATTCAGTTTCTTGATGTTACTGATTGTCCAATCTCAAAGGAAACCATTTGCCCATTCATATATGACCTTTGTGGCCAATATCCATTACAGAGTTGGCTCACTCATTTTTATGCATGGCATTCAGAGATCAAAATACACTGCCCATCTGACATTGACCCAAAATGTGCTTAGATGTTTAACTTCTCTATTGTCAAGAAGCACTTTGATGATCTGGATGCAATTTTAATGAAATATGATATCTTCTGGAAGAATGTTTATAACATGGATAAGAAGGGAGTTCAGCTAGAAGGTGGAAGAAAATCTAATGGTCATAAATTCTATTTTTCATGTGATGATCAGATGAATTATCAGATCAAAGATGGTAGCTTGAAGCTCATTATAGTTGTTGAATGCATTTTAGCTGATGGAATTATCCTCCCACTAGAATTTATTTTTCAGGGTTCTATAATTGACATAGAAAGTGCTAAGATTGACTCAAATATCTTGTATGTACTTTACTACATGGATTAAGTTACTTTAGTTATTTACTTTTTATATAGTCTAGCAACTTCAAAGAATGAATAAACAAGTAATTTCTTGTGTTATAAGTAGTTTAAGTCCATGTTCATTCCTTATGTGATCACAAACAACAAAACAAGGCAGTCAATTTTGCTAATCTACAATGGGCATGGTTCTTACCTTACAGGTGAGATGATGGATCTAGCTATAGCCTATAATATTCACCTTTTCACTCTTCCTTCTTATATAACTCATTAGCTACAACCACTTGATGTTGGTATCTTCAATTTGATCCAATAAGCATGGCAAAAACAATGTGTTGATTACACAACAAGAACTGGTGAAGGAATGCAGTGTTATCATGTTGTTCAGAAGTATATGACTGCTTCTGCAACTGTGGTCAATCAGTCCAATATTCTCAATGCTTGGTATAAGACTGAAATTCACCCATTTGATCCAAACATTTTTTCCAAGAATAACTATGCACCAAGCAATCCTACATCCACTTCTAACACACTTTCAACATCTTTTCCTACTCCTAATGATTTTTCATCTGACTGGGCAATTCACTCATCTGATAATGGCTTAGACTCTGACTTTAATCCTAAAATGGACTTTATGGCTGAACCATCAAATACATTGTGGGAAATAGCACTTGATCAAGAGGTGCACATGACTAGTAGAACCAACTCAGTCATGTGCTCAACAACAGACTAAATATATTCACCTAGTAGAACCAACTATGTACAAGTTAGCTATGAGTATATAGGAATATCAAGTAATGAGTATCTCACCTCAGTCATGTGCTTGACAACAGACTGAGGTGCTTTGAATATGAAAAGCATCTTATATACAAAAGTAAATGAATACTGGCTAAAGGGGATATCAGGGGCTGGCAGAGCTCCTGATATGTGAAACACAGCAACAAGAGAAAAGGTGAGTATGCAATGGAGGCAGTGAGAATGTCCATATGATATCCAATATGCGAGTAATGGTGGTGCGTTGAGCCATACGAGCACCGGCAGTCATCTGGACCGGTTGTGGCTGTGGCTGCGCGCGTGCTTGCTAATTCCAACATACATATGCAGCTCAGGAAGAATCAGAATTAGAAGAGGACTCTAACTCATCTAGTGATGACTTTGAAATGAATCTCAACTCAAAGTTCAGATTTGGCTCAGGTATTGTTTAGACCAAGGCCAATATAGATTCCATAGTCAATGAATATGCTATCTCATTGTTGATTGACTTAGCACCCACACTTAACACTACAGATTTAAATTCTCTGTCTCTCAATGTGCCACATCTATTAGTATCACTGGCTCTTCTCACTCAAGCCTCAGTCATGCCAGGCAATAGGAATATAAAGATGAAATTGCATGACTACAGGCAGAAATGGATAAGTTATATGCAAAGCAGGATGATCTGCATGAAAAGGCTGAAGAAATGGAATGGCAATAGGACATTGCCATTGGTCATGCAGTTGTTTTGCAATGGGAGTACAGCTAGGTCAAATTCAAGATGAATGCAAAGGAGAAGTCAAAACAAAAAAGCTGAGGTATTCATGTTTATGACTAGTGCTAATGTGCAAAAAAAAATTGCTGAGGAAGAGGCAGTATGAGCTGAGAAGAAGAAAGAGACTGAGGAGGTGAAAAAACAGAAACAGGAGAAAGCTGCAGCAGTACATGCACAATGGGAGGCAATAGATGGAATGGAGATATATAATGAAAGTCTTAACATCAAAAACAAGACTGAGCTGGAGAACATTGGGATGGCCCTCAGCTTCTTGGAAGCAAGCTTAAAGGTGACAAAAAATGACTTGATTACTCATATCAAACAGCATCTTGACAAGAATCTACATCTTCAAGAGCATCCCCAGTTTAGTGGTTTGTATGGCATTCATGCACATGCTTTGCATGCCATGGCAAGTGCTTCCACTACTGCTGGTCCATCTTTGCAGAGTGCCCCATTTACTGATGCTCAGCCACCTATCCCTGTCTATTCCTCACCCTTGACCATTTCAGCCTTCAATATTCATGAAATCCCTTCTCATGCTATGGCTAGCACTGCAACCACTCCTGATTTGTCTTTGCAGGGTGCAAGCCTGTTCACTGGTGCTCAACCATGTATCTCTGTTAATTCTGCCCCCTCAACCATTTCAACCCCCTCTCATGGCACAACTTGTCACTATGACTCCACTCAACACATGTTCACATGGATCCACAACTCTGGTCATTTGGGAACATTCATGGAACCACACATACATGGGGGAAGATCTTTTGTTAGCACTACCACCTCCTCAGAAGCAATTTCCCCCCCTTATGAATAGTAGCACATTGCTTTTGTGTCTTAAGGCTTAGCCTATGTGCAGTTAGACTTTGAAGCATAGTATATTAGATCCATGATGTGGCTTCAATGCTGTGTGTGACATCGTGTGACAAAATTGTGCATTTTGGTATGGATTTCGACATGGTCATATTCACTCCATTCTAGCAACTTCAAAACTTTGTTTTTTTGTTTCTGTGGATATATGGATCAATAGAGGAGGGTTCAGACTAGATGTTCTGGCAGATATGACGGAACAAAAATGTGTAGTTGTGCTGCTATTCAAGAAATAGCTGAAATTATGCATTTGGTGTTCATCGGTAGTACAAGTTGCAGTTGTGCTGGGTTGTTTGGTGACAACGCCTTCCTATTTCACATCCATAGGGATGCCTTACTACGTTGCCGTACATGGCGGCGCTGGGCAGCACGGCAGAGCGTCGGAAGCTGATGTGAAGGGCGCTTTGAAACGGTAACTTGACATTATCATGATAAGCTCGAAACGTCTTGACTGACACCTCGGAGTGCGTGCACAGAAGCACTCCGAATGTCTGAACTTTCGTATACAAGCGCTTTATCTGTCGTCGAGATGGCGATCTCCGTCCTCGAAGACGAGGGCTGTCTGAATGCAGGTATGCCCCTCTCCCAACTCCCTGCTAGTAGGAATCGGGGCACCGGGACCTCTGATGATGAAACTGACGTCTCCCGGTCGTCGTCCGCCTCGAAGGATGTGGTTCCAACTTGACGTTCGAAGGTACCGTCGAATGTGATGCTGCTATCATGGACGGACGAACAGGTGATTTTGGAAGTGCCGGCGCCGTCCCAGGTGCGTCGTTCTTCCCCATTACCCTGCGGGATGATTCTTTGATCCGACGCGTAGCGTCCAACCCCAACTTCCCCCGTCCTGACAACGTCCAATGCCATCCTCCTGATCCTGCGTGCGTAACAAACAGGAGTCAGAAACCCGATCAAACTTGCCAATGCTGTCCTTGCGCATGGTCGCGTGTCGGACAGACTCGGTCGTATTCGGCCTCTGTACGTCCCGACAATCGCATGCGAGCCTCGTTTGCTAATGCCGCGGCATGCCGAACGTCTCCCCGCAGCACGTTGAC
>JBBPJS010000036.1:0-31338 GCA_038088835.1 Singerocomus rubriflavus
CGTAGAACGCAAGCCTTGAAGAGTCCCACATGAGATCCAATATCCCAGCACGGATCCCAGCGGCGGTTTGGAGGTGACTAGCAGAAGCTGTGGTATTCGAATCACCATAAAGGCCCGCGAGAAGGACATGAGCCTTGTCTGGGACAGGTGAGCCATTTATCGTGAAGACAACCAACCATATGACTCACAAAGTATACTATTCAAACAAACTGGAATATTGTTCTTGACATTCAGTGTACGGAGACCGGCATTTCCAAGCTGTGGGACGAGCTGGAATCGGGAACTATAGTCCCAGCCAGTCTCAGCTCCGGAGGCAAGCTCGCTATATAAATCAGCCGCTTGGGAGTCATTAAGCGGCGTCGATAAAGTGGGATCATGGACGGTCAGGTAATCCTCAAGGTACGACTCTGGGCGTGGTGCACTGTTATTTACTGCATAGTGAGCCATCGAATAAGTCTGGCCGGTGTATGGACTTGTCACTTGATTTGTACGGTTTGTCGACCACCATGCAAGTTCTGCCTAAAGTATCTTTGTTATAGCGGAGCGAGAAAAAACTGAATAAAATGCTTACTTCGGCACTAGGAATTCCACGTTGCAGAATTGAGGTATCGCCGGTAGTGGTGACATAGTCTGAAAGCATCTTTGCAGCACGTCAACTTCGACTCAGGGTAGCTGAACACCCCGAACTCACGTGAACGAATAGCGGAGGCTGGGAGCGGTCCAAGTCTACGGAGTTAAGTATACGCGAATTGGTGTGGCAGAAAACGAAACACTTACAATAAGTACGACCCCCGTTGGGTATGAATCCAAAGTCTTGTATCTCGTCCATAAAGTTTTGCAACGTTCCATTGGCTGTATCGTAAAGTTGTGATTTCAACAAGCCTTGGATGATCCAGTAGCTGTCCCAGTAATCTACACGGGGGAACACGTGTCAACACCCGAACCAAGTGAACCACCTCTGAGGAATCACGAACACTGTTCTCGGAAACGGCCACCAGGGATAACGAAACTGTGGTTCAGCGGGATGAACGTGCTCTCGCACGCCCCGCCGGGGTATATGCTACAAAGGGCGGACTGGTTGACCGTTCGAGCGAGTTGAGTCCAATAACCATTCACGATTTTCGCAAATGCCTGGAGCAACGGGTCGGTGACGTTGCTCAGGAATGGTGGGCTAGCACTGAACCCTGGCAATGTGGCACCCTGGAGTTCGAGACCCTCCCCGAGAAAGTCGTTGTCCATAAAGTTTACGATATCGCCTTCGGTCACGGTCGAGAGGTTGAACGCAGCAAAGTCTGTAAGCACTTGCTGAGACGATTTGCTCGTGGGCTTGTCGACGATCGTCTTTGCATCGCTGTACACTTGCGCGAGATTCACTGTTTGAAGCAACTAACATGGCGACAAACGGTAATCGGCCATAACAAGGATACCAAGGGCCAAAACTAGGACGGACTTACTGCGCCTGGACAGAAAATTTGACCGATGCACCATGGCTGAACCGGGGGCAATGCAGATTGTGAGGGCACCAAGGCGCCGAGGGAGACTGTTGGGCTGGCTACCGATGTCGAGACGGTCACGGTGGGTACTCCCGTCGTCGCTGAAGTGCTCTCTGCCTGAGGTATAGCACAGGCATGCTGGGCCAACCCGACGAGGGTGACCAGCTTCAGGAAGATAAACATATAGGCCCGAAAAACGTTCGAAACGGCGAGAAGTGGTGTGAACAGAACGGTTTGCCGCGGTCACGTCCGGGCAGATTACAGGGACAGCTTCACGAACGGACTGGCGTTAAGAAGTAGGGTGATGAATCGGCGTAGCCCACGCAGCACATATTTATGATCTACGGGGGCTTCTTGGAATGGACATTGCCGCATGAAACAAGTCTGGTGACCCAAACAATTGGGTGGGACTAACAGTAATAGAGTCTTGATGTGAAACCGAACCTCAATTTGTCTATCATGCCTATCAAAGTACGCTCGCTGGATATTTTTTGAATCAGCTATGCACTAGCGACTCAGGAAGTCTCCTCGACCGATTTAATAGGCATCAAATCAGACAACAGTGAAGAATTGCTGGGTAAGCGGTTGCCCATATAGTTAAGCATACATCCCAGAACACACTAATTTCAGGGGGCTCGCACAACCGGCGACAAGCTACTTGCGCTGTGAGAATCAGGTGTTTGCGTGGGTAAAGGTGGTGGGACCGAGTACAGTAGCCGGTCGGAACTACCAAGTCCTTCTAACGACAGCACATCAGGGTAAGAGGTTTTGCAGTGATGCTAGAATCCCAACATAGTAGAGGACAAGCTAAGTGGTATCACAAGCGCCAACCCGGCTCAAACGATATGATTTGATTTACGTTGTACTGGTTTGCATTATGCACGATGAACGCATACCAAACTCACCTAGCAGACGACCAGATCGTGGCGTGTAATAGCCCCAAGTAATGGTCGGGGAAGCACGTAGACGGCTTTCAGATAGACCGACAAAGAACATCTCGGCAAGATGCTCAGATCAACGTGCCAAGGTCAATAAGCTCCAAATACGTGAAAGGTATGACTCAACATATTCTCAACGTTCCAGGCAATTTCACGCAGTTGCGTAACAAAATCCGGCTTGCGTGCAAGAAAATATCACTCATGTAGAAGATGCAAGGGTGTACTTACGATTGGTATGCCCTACGCTCATGTCCTTCTCCCGACTCGAAGTGGAACAAGAGGGAAGCAGCTACCCACATCCCAAACTCATACCTCTCAGCTATGCACCACGGTAATGCTACAACGCACCTGCCCCCTTTGTCGCAAGCAAAGCAAAGGTATCGATGCGTGGAACCCAATACGCCCAATTGTCCAATCCTCCCTAGCACCCCTAATCGACCATCATGCGCTCCGTGAGGAGGCCTTCACCGTACGCCATGCTTTCGAAGATGACTTGCCTCCAAACGCTGATAGTGAATTCTTGCGCTTCCTCTTCCAAAACCTATGTCAAGGACCTGATCAATGGACCGACTGCCAGATAAATACAAAGCTTGTACCGGTTCCAGACCATCCACAAGCTTCTGGGGACTTTTGTGGTCCTTGAGATGTTCTAAGACAAACATGATAAGGTCGTCGTCCTCTAGTTCGCCAAGATATTTGACCATGAGGCGTTTAACGAGTGGCTCGAACTTTCGGTCAACCATGCTCTGGTGACACAAATTAGCGAGCGCAGAGAGCAGAGAAAAAAAACGCACATCATTGAGACCATCCCACCTAACTTTCGCTTTGAATAAGGTATCCTTGTCATAGGGAACAGACTGCTTGATTGTCTGCAGCCGCTCCTTCGCCTTCTCGCCCTCCGCAGCACTGAAATCGAGCTTGACCAACGGCACCTTCCGTTTCTTGATATCCTCCTCTTCTTCTTCCTCCTGTCCGAATACAGCTGCTTTCACGTCTTTTGGTACAGCTTCAACTTTCATTGGTGCAGGTGCAATGGACATATTTAGTTTGACCGGTGCACCGTCGTCAAGGAGCATTCCGGCCTTGCGTTGCTCTTCGGCGAGCGCTTGCATATCTTCCATCTGTCGGGCAAGGAATTTTTCAGATTCGATACGGAGATTCTCGGCTTCGCGTTCTTCATAAGCACGCGATTCGGCATCTGCTGCTTCCTCGGCGGCGACTCGGCGTGCACGAGACTGTCGCCATCGTGCTCTGAAGTAGTGCGATATTATATTAATCTTACACGACGACAGAAAAGCTCGAGTAACATACCTGTCAACGTAGAACAACTCGTCACTCTCGTCGTCGTCCCAAACATCAAGCCGAGCCTGCATCTCCACGCGATCCCGTTCCTCGGCTTCTTTGATGGCATTTTGGCGCGCAATCGATCGTTCTAGTGCAGCTATACGAGCACGTTCCCGAGGCTCATAGCGGCGTTCTCTCTGCATGATGTGGTCAGCACCATTACATCCTTTCACTGCCGATCATATGAAGTACCCACATCCTTGAATGAAACTTCTTCATCTCGCCTTCTAGCATCTTTCCGATCTCTTTCCATTTCCTCATCAGTTTTCAAGCCCTTACTCCGCTCGTCCAACAATGCAGTCGTAGGACCTGTATCCTCCGCCTTCACAAAGCCAACAGGCTTGCCGTATCCTTGTTGCCCTTTCCCCTGCGTCTGCTGACCCTTTCCAGGTGTCGACTGAGACGGTTGCTGTGGCTGTGGCTTACCCCAGTCCCTCGACTTTGGTCCACTCGGCGTCGAAGATAAGATGTTTGGTATGCTTTCACGAACTTCTCTTACTTTCTCTCGTTCACGCTTGGCTGCACGCTCGCGGAACTGTGCAATCTCGGATATGACGAGACCACGTTGGGTTTCGGGGAGATCAGCCTCCTGAAGATCATGAAGGTGAGGAGGAATGACATATTTCTCTTTGTCGAGGAGGCCATTGTTAGCTGCGTCTTGAGAAGTACGATTAATCTCATCGACCAGTTCGTTGACCTTTGTTTTCGCTTGCTGCATCATGATCTCGTCCGTCTGTCGTAGCCCGAACCGTAAGAACACGGCAACAATGCACCAATGAAAGGACTCACGTCTGTCTTCATTTTTTGTGCAGAGTACGCATCCAGAAAGAGTTTTGTCTTTTCATCAGCTTTGATCTATGAAAAATGTATGCGACGTAGGCTTGCAACGATCGGAATAATAACGATGGGACGCACCAGTAGTTTTTTGTTCGCACACCCATCCTCGAGCGCTGGCAGCTCGATGCCCTGGAGGAGGTTCAGACATCTGATGGCAGAGTCTGGATCCTCGAATTCAGCGAACCCAAATCCTTGCGGTTTGTTTGCAGGTGTGATTAGCCGCTTGAACGACTTGACAGGACCACACGACTGTGCAATCACACGATTCAGTATGTGCCACAGGTCGTCACCATCGAACAGGGAAGTGATTAGTACTCACGGCGAGCATATTGTTAAGGAAGGCATCGGTGATCCCGCCAGATATCGAGCCCACAAACAGAGTTGTCTGTTTCTGAGGGGGCATGAATGGCTGGTGCATCATTTGTTGCTGCTGTGCGAGAGCCGATATTGAGGGACCTTGGCCATATGATGGCAAAGGTGGACGCAGACCAAGTCCTAATCGATTCGGTGCAGGTTGCATGCTTGGCTTGACTACGTCGAGTCTCTTTTTTTCCTCTTGTGTGGTGTGCGACCGGTGCCGATTCTGACTTTGATCAACGTGGAACAGACGACGTGTAAGAAGCAAGTCACAATTAAAGATGTGGATTAGCGTGGGCTTGAAAGAGAACAGAAAGGAGTAGAGTCAGCAGGGTTACAGCGTGGATGACGGTCAAAGTCAAGTTGGCAGAGGACACACAATGAGCCTTCTCACGCTTATTGACCAAGTGCAAACATGGTCCTCTTCTTCACGTCGTCCAGTAAGTGAACGTTAGTGCATGTTGGAATGATTTTCTTAATCCATATTAGCGGTGGACCCACCAGCGACCATCTACATGGGAAAGGACAAGGTTGAAAGTATGTGTCGTATTGTCCTGCACACAAAGCCGACGTTCACTCGCACAGATCAGATGAAGACCTGATTAAATATGCATGGCCTCAGGATGTGTGGTTCCACGTCGACAAACTTTCCTCTGCTCACGTATACCTCCGCATGTCTGAAGGAATGACCTGGGAGACGATACCCCAGGCACTTTTGACAGACTGTGCTCAGCTGGTAAAGGCAAACTCAATCGAGGGCAAGTAAGCGCTCAGATTGCGATTCTCGCATTCCTAACCCCTGCGACTTATCAGGAAACAAGAAGGATAACCTGACTATCATTTATACACCTGTCGACAACCTCAAGGTACGAATGATCTGCGGCATTATCCACGGACCATAGTGACCTGATTTGTACTCAAGAAACAAGGCGACATGGCCGTCGGTCAGGTTTCCTTTCACAACGACAAACGGGTACGACTCCTACCGTCTTAAACGTACGCGCTCTTCATCTGACAAGTTTGGTTTAGGTGAAGAGGGGTGCGCTTCCCTAGAGGTCCCATTCACCCAAGTCGCTCAATAACTACGCTAGTTCACGTTCCCAAGCGAGAGAATCCCATTGTCAACCGCCTCAACAAAACTAAAAATGAAAAAGTAGTCGATCACGAGCAAGAAAGGATCGACCGCATTAAAAAGGAGAATGCAGAGAAGCGTGTCGTAGCTGCCCAGAGAGTGAACGATATCTCTTTCTCGAGTTTTTCGTGGCTCATCATTGTATTTTTTTTCTAGAAAAAGGAAGAAGCTGAGTTTACGAAGCAGAGGGAAGCAGAAAAGGCTGCACGGTCGTATGACCTGCTATTTAACGTCGAGGAAGACCCAGACGCTCCTAAGCTGACTGGTAAGGCGATTGAAGAAGATTTCATGTAGTCAATCCTTGAATTATGTTTTTGTACCTATCGTACTTTTTGATCTGCTCTTGTCAATGTCATTCACTCCCAGCTATTACCTTTGTCTATTCAGTAGTCACTCAACCCCTCGGCCAAGTTCAAAGACCGTCCGAGGCTCTGCACTGTTGCTTGGTTTAAACGTCAACATGAGTATTCGCTTTGCTGCTCCCCCACATATCCAAGACGACACGGATGACTGTGCCACGTCTTCAAGCGCAGGTTCCGAAGACCATACCGAGGAAGACAACAACTTTGAAGACTGGGCTTCGGATCCAGGACAACTCCAAACTTGTCGATCGCTCTTCGAGGACAAAACGTTTGCCTCGGCAGCAGAAACTTTGGCGTACGATAAAATCACGCATGGATTCGACATGGACGCTGCGAGTAAACGGTGGAGTGCGTTTTATCTCGATGGAGCGTCCCCGATGTCTATTTAATATTGAAGCCGACTTGCATCATAGAGCTAGATTTCCATCGTCGGATACGACTGATCAATTTTATCCGAAAACACGTAAGATTGACGGTGCTCCTTCAAGTTCGCATTGATAATGACCGTGCGTTCCTCCGTAGAAGTTGACTCCCTCAGATGTCGGCAATCTAACGGGGACTGAACCACTCTTCACTTCTGATGAATATCTGATTCCCGTCATCGAAGACGACCCTCTACTCCGTAAGTTATCTTCTCGTGCAACTCCGTGATTGCTGTATTGTTCATTCTTCTAGAACTTGATTTTGACAACGACTGGTCCGACGATGAAGATGCGCCTCCCACCAATCACATTTCATGCCCACCTTCAGACCTCCCCAGTGCCCTCAGACGCATTGAGATACTCGAGGAGAAGCTGTCCCATGCACTGGACGACTTCTCAGACTACCGAAGACTCATCGCTCAAAACCTCGACATATCCAATATCTTCGACATCTTAAAGGATCCTGGACCATCGACCAATGAAGCTTCGCGAGACGACGATACACATTACTTCCAGAGCTACGGATATAGCGGTATGCTTGATGTTATAGATGATTGTTAAGACATTAGCAAGTGACGGCCACTCAATCTAGATATTCATGCGGTGATGATACAGGATAAAGTCCGGACATCCTCGTATGCTTCGTTTATCCTCACAAACCCCATTCTCTTTCGCGACGCTGTCGTTCTCGACGTCGGGTGTGGTACAGGTATCCTTTCTCTTTTTGCAGCCAAATCCGGCGCGAAACACGTTTACGCTGTCGAGGCGAGTCCTATCGCTGAAAAGGCAGAAAAAATCGTCCAAGAAAATGGATTGGAGAATGTCATTACGTAGGTTCCTCGTTTCAAACTCTCATGATCGTGTCGTTTTCATCCTCGCCGGTGACTTCAGCGTGATACGCGGAAAAGTGGAAGAAATTAATCTACCAGGTGGCATTAATCACGTCGACATCATCATATCTGAATGGATGGGCTATGCACTACTCTATGAATCGATGCTTGAATCCGTTTTGCATGCGCGTGACAGATTCCTCCGTCCGAATGGGGGCGTTATGGCACCAAGCCAATGCAGAATCATGCTGGCGCTATGCGAGGGCAGCGAAATCATGAAAGATAGGGTGGATTTCTGGAACGATGTACACGGTACGTCCCTTTCTCGACTATTCATCGACGTGTGGTTGAACAGGGGCTACGACTACGACCAGGTTTCGACCTCTCTGAAATGGCTCGTGACACCTACCATGATGCCATTGTAGACATCGTCCGCCCAGAATCGGTCGTCAGCGAGCCCTATCTACTCAAGGTGAGATTCTTTCCTTTTCTCCTCCCGTCTTTTTGTTCGCACACACGAGTCACTCTTCCAGGATTTTCATGTCCAATCTATTACGTCCCGCCAACTCGAGTACACGTCTACATTCTTGCTTACCTCGACCTCACCCATGCGCACTAAAATCCATGCGCTCGTGCTCTACTTTGACACGTTCTTCACCACCACTGGCGAGTGTCTCTCGTCTGACGTCCCCGTACGGCTCATCAAAGATGGCGACGTCACTCTCGCGGAAGTATGGCCCATCGCGGGCAAACCACCTCCCAAGCGCAGGGCCAGCATCAGTCCTGGCTTGAAAGAACGCGAAGAGAAGCGTGTCATCAGTTTCAGCACGGGACCGATGAGTCAACCCACGCACTGGATGCAGACGCTCTTCTTGCTCAAGGACCCGATCACTGCAGAGGAGGGTAGGTCGTTTTCGTGCCGTGCCGTGTTGTTGTTCCTTTCGCTGACGCACGGGCTCCCGTTTACTAGGTACGGTCGTCTCTGGCACGTTCTATTGCAAAAAGAACGAGGAAAATTCAAGGGAACTCGATATCGAGATCCACTATTCGGTCAAGAAGGGCACGGATGCATCGGCAAGCGAGGTGGTCGTGCAGATGTACAAGGTTCGGTAGTCTGACATGTGCCCTGGTGACGAACGGAACAGAAGTTGTAAAGGCCAGTCTTCTTCCCCCAGCAACACTGGAATCAAGCCGGGGAATGTAGAAGAAGGGTCGTGTAACTATAGATAGGACACTTTTTCTGCTTCCGTATACGCAGTACTGTATCTACCAGTCAAGCACAAAATGTGCAAGATGATGTGTACGAGTAGTATTGCAAACAAATTGATACATTTAGGGGTACATGACGAATATACGAGATCAAATAGCCAGGCAAGGCACAAACTAGTCCCATGTGTACCAGAGAAAAGAAAAGGGGGGGAAGGGGTTGCCTCCGAGTCCCTCCAAGACATGATGATATGTAACGAGTGGATAGCAAACTAGCATGACATTGGGAATCTCAAACCAGAGTTTTGTTTTCCTCTTCTTTTTCAAAACATAACGTCCGACCCGTATCACCAGAACCATCGATAGACTCGCGCAGCGACGCGAGCGTATGTGACGACTGCAAGGAAGACCCAGTCCATCGTAGCGGCGTAGTCGATTGCATGCTGTCAAAACTCGGGCGATCGTGCTGCAGCTGCGCGTCGATGATGCTCCCCCGTGCCGCCGTCCCAATCCCAGCCATCCCCCCATCCAGCACCCCAAACTCAGCTGCGTCGTCCATCTGCGCACCCTCCTTATCATCGTGCGCCATCAACAACGCCGCTGTGAGCTCACCCGAGGTATGTGGGGAACCGAGATCAAGGTCCGGTGGCGGGAAATAGGACGAATGCAGCGAACTCGCTTCCCCCGCATCGGTGCCGATGATTGTGTCACGCCAGGTGCCGGCATATGGGTCCCAGGGATCAAATATTTCCTCCGCAGCGTCGTTGAACTTGGATTTATGCGCACCGAATTCGGGTAGTCTCTCGTCTTCGGCGTCGCTCCCTCGTGGCTTGCTTGGCGTGCTTCGGTACTCTCCGTACTCCAACACTGGATCTGATCCTTCTTTCGCCCGCTGCCCAAAACGAAAAGGACCCCGCCATCGTCTTCGTGCGAAAAAGCATCGCAATACAAAAAACGCTAAACATAGCGCAAAGAAGCCAACCAGCCCGATAAGAACTTTGACGCCGATCGAAAGCGGTGATCCTCCGCTTGCAGAGTTGATGTTCTGGTGAGAGGGTGCGCTATCCAGGGGCTGCTTCATCACGCGAACTTGGTCGAATTCCTCCATGGCCTGCGTGGCATTCGTGAGACCGAGCAAACCGAGCGTTGGTAGCATTCCCAGCTGAACGGAGCTGTTGAACAACCCAGAGGCGTTGGGTTGTTCATATGCCAGGACTGTGTAGACATTCCGCATGAAGGGAACGCCAAGGATCATATCTCCTATGTCGGAGGTCGCCAAGAGCTGCGAAGGATTAGTCTGTATGAGACCTATGCAATACTGCGAGCTTGACTGTCCGTCAGGCTCCGTAGTCAAGTCGAGTGGATGCAGCGGAAGTTCGTTTTGTCCGTCTAAGGTGATAGTCATATTGAGTGGAGTGGCACATGGGACGTAATCTGCGAGCGGCAACGTGAATAATTGATCAAAGCGATAGATAAAACTTCCGCACAGCTCCCGTCAGAAGCAGGGTTAATGCCCAATGCGCCGTAAATTCCGTCAGCCAGCGCAGGCGTCGTGATGATCAAAGGTACACCTGAATCCAGAAGGGCGGTTGGTTTAGAGGAGCTGGATAATGATTGCAACGCAACGGCATGCGCTTGACCACCGACATAGACTGTAATGGCCTGGATAGTAGTCTTCCAAAAGAGCGTCTGGTCATTGTCGCTGACAAGGGATGAATAGTGAATCTGTGACGGATCAGGGACGATGTTAGGGGGATGACGGCCAATGCCAAGGAGTGAAGGTATTCGGTTGGATCCGGGACGAGAAAGAGTGAGCGAGAAGAAGGGTTGAGAAGGTGCATCAGTAGTTGGCGCGAGGGAGAAGAGATTAGAGGAAATGGTTGCTCCGTCTGGAGCGTCACCCGTACCCGCGGGTATGGCTTGTTGAATCAAGGAGTTGGAGGGAAGGGCGAGACCGAGAATGCCATCAAAGTTATATGATAATGGTTCATTAGTGACGGACGTTGCCGCAGCTGTTGAACTGATGAGCGGAATAGTGGAAGAAAATGCAGTGGATAACAAGCTGACCTAGTGCCTGATTTGGAATGGTGTAGCCTCCAATCTGTACTTGATCCCATACAATGGGGCCGTCGACGGTACCGTCAAGGTACTGCATCGTCAAGTTAGAGCCCGTTGATTGTGAGGAACTCGGATCATATAGACGTCCACTCGTCGCTGAGCATGACGCTGATGAGCATGCCTTGGATGCAATCCACTGGGAAACCAAGGTCAGAAAACCTGAAAGTGAAGGAACGTAGCGTCTCACAAGATCCGACGAGCCTGTATCAACTTGCAGGGAGAAGTTCTGTTGAGAAGGTCCCACTTGCAGCGGGACGGTGTATGCTCTACGAACCCGTGTGCGGAGTAAATGTCAGGCGCGGGGAGAAAAAAGTGACCAAATAAAAGGTTCCGAACATGCATAATGGATTCGTGAATTGGAAAGAATAACCAAGAGTCCATGTCACAATAAGTATGTATTGAATATGGGACGTACGTGGCATAGTAGCTCGTCGAGACCATGTCCATGTTCAGCAAGATGCCAGAACTTCCACCATTTGTCTCGGCTGAGGATGCTCGTTCCTTGTTTTTTCCCTTGAAGCGGACGTCAGCAAGGATTGTCATTAGAGTCTCGGGCGTTAGAAATAAGGCAGGGCGGATTGAGAGGAACCCGAGTGGTTGCAGGAGAGTCAAGGGTTAGATCCAGGGGATCCAATAGTGTACGTGAACGGTGTTGTGGTACCGTGTGTGAGATTCAGGCAACGCTGTCAACTGTAGGCGGCAGGGCTCATTGACAGATCCGATGGCCGGAAAACCGGTCCAAAAAATAGCAAGGAGCGATGATATCGTTTGTGGATGAATCTGCGAGGACTTGGAGGGAGAGTAGTGAGTGGAAAAAAAAGCCAAGCGACAGAGAGGCTTATTACTCACTAGGAATATGTCACCGCCAGGGACACTCATTGTGTCACTTTCGGGCGAGGGCTAAACAACACTTGACACCAAACGCTGTGCTCGAATATGAGTTATCGTACACGCATCTTCCAAGCCATTCGGACTCGCGGTGGAGCGCGTCTGGCAGTGTCTTTGAGCCCTGGACTGCAGTGTCTCGGAACTTCACCCATTTCCGAAGTAGCAGTCACTTTTACCAAGGCGTCCAAGTTAAAGTTGATCTGCACAACGTGAAACGCGTCTCAAGCTTGTGGCCATTGTTGGAGAAACTACCTACACATACACAATCTCAGGGTGTTTCTTGCAAGCGCACAGTCTCCGGGGTAGATGAACAAGCACTCCTCCATGGCCAGGCGTGGAGGGTTCAGGAGTCGACAATCTAAAAACGTTGAAGCCAAGCCACCACTCACTCACTGCAAGTATCATCTCTTCCTCTGCTATCTCGGCTGCTGCTCATTAGAACGTCTTTGAAGTCCTATCGCTTCCAATTGTCAGTTTTCGAGTCCTTGCTGCTGAATGCCAACCTGTTGAACTGCTGACCGTCTCACAGGGTCATCATGTAGCACTTCAAAAATCGGTGTCTTCCTTTACGAATGGATTGTTGGCAACAACACCCATGCTACCCGGTCTGGATCGGACGGTTGTGATTCCTCCGCGTCGACTACATCTGACGCTGGGGGTCATGTCGCTTACAGACGCGGAGGATGCTAGCAACACTTCTGGGACTCATGCAGTCGACTCCAGGAAGACTCTCTCGGAAGCACTTTCACTTTTGTCCTCGCTGCGGCCGCAAATCTCAGAACTCCTATGTGGCGCTCGTCTTTGTATCCCTCTGCAAACCATGCACATTATGCCACCAGACGATGGGGATCCAGACAAGGCACATGTCCTCTGGTTTGGACCCTCGTTCGAGAACGAAGACGCACGACGCTTACAAAAAGTCGGCGGTGAATGGTCATGTTGCAAGACCTCTGTGGTTTCGCTGACGACTTGCCAGAGTTGGTGAACCAGGTGTTTAGGGAAGCAGGGTTCATCGCAGACCGTCGTCCCCTCAAGGTTCGTTTTCATGTCCTTTTTTTTCGCAGCGGACAAGAGCGCACTCTACTAGTTACACTGCACGATCCTCAACACGACCTATCGCCGACCCAGGACATCGGGGCCGCGACAGCCATTTTCGTACAAGTCTCTGCTTGGTTCGCCAACGGCACTGGCTTCCTTCTCGGATCCGCTGGCAGAGCCTGACTTGCGCCGACCCGTCAAGGTGAATTTTGGAACATGGCACGTAGACGAGATTCAGATATGTAAAATGGGTAGCTACGGGCCCGATGGGGAGTACGAGAGCTGTGGAGGGCTTCTGCTCGCGTGGGGCTAGTCTGTAGGAGCTATTTCGCGCGTAATTAGCTGTGACAAGTGTAGGGTCGTATACGGCATGGACGGCACAGGTGTGGCACAGCCTGCCCGATGCGTGACGGATTGAAAGAGCGATTAAAAGACCGCCTTGTATCATCTAACGACCTCTTGTCTCGCTCAACACCATCACCTCCAACAGCGCCCGCTCTACCAACGTCCTACTCTCTACGTTCGCATAATGTCTTCTGAAATCAGGAGGAAACTTGTCATCGTTGGTGATGGTGCTTGTGGAAAGGTCTGTCTACTACTCGACTTGTCGCCAACATGTATTCTGATTTCCGTACTAGACCTGTTTGTTGATAGTTTTCTCCAAAGGGACGTTCCCTGAGGTACCTCCTTGTTACTTCGTCTTCTGTGTCACATTCTGACTTTTATTGTCTTATTTCAGGTCTATGTCCCCACCGTCTTTGAAAACTATGTGGCGGACGTTGAAGTCGACGGCAAGCACGTTGAGCTGGCGCTATGGGATACTGCCGGTCAAGAAGACTATGACCGCCTCCGACCTCTCAGCTACCCTGACTCCCATGTCATCCTGATTTGCTTCGCTGTCGACTCTCCAGACTCGCTGGACAACGTACAGGAAAAGGTCTGCTTCATCTCCTAACTCCCTTTTCGTTCGTTTTGACACCACCTCCTATTGCAGTGGATCTCCGAGGTCATGCACTTTTGTGCTGGACTGCCTATCATCCTGGTTGGCTGCAAGAAGGACCTTCGACGTGATCCCAGGGTAATTGAGGAGCTGAGGAAGACAAGCCAGCGTCCTGTCACTCCCGAAGAGGTGAGTTGTCGTTGCTATTTACATGCACTTGTTTATCTGGTGGTATTTGCAGGGTATGGCTGTGGCGAACAAGATTGGGGCGAAGCACTACCTCGAGTGCTCAGCACGAACCGGAGAGGGTGTTCGTGAGGTCTTCCAGTATGCTACTCGGGCTGCGCTCCTCAGCCGCCCCAAGAGCAAGAAACCACACTGTGTGATCTTGTAGACTAGTTTGGTAGGATGACCGTTCACTTTATCCTAAACGCCGATATCGTTTCGCCTCCCTCGCTACCTGTCTCCTCTACTCTCCTCCTTGTCCAGAGTCCATACCCTTCACGACTAGTGTTCTGCAATCTTCATGATCTGACGTCTTTTTTATTTCATGGATGTGAATTTCGTCTTTCACTTGCACTGTCCATTGCATCAATGACTTCGATTGTGAGCTCCGGTCTGAGGTGTTTTTGACCATTTATGTGTGGGACTGTTTGAGTCATTTTGCCGGTTGCTATCGTGTAGCGGCATGGAGGTTTCCATCCTGGATACGCGAATGTAATCTTCCCATGTGAATGCGACGAGACTCGACCCGTATCCAGTCCCGTTACAGGGTGCGGACTGATCGCAAGACCGTCCTCGAGTCAGACCTCTCACTGAAGGGTGAGACTCGAGACTGGAACCGCGATAGTCTTGGTGTGGAAAGACAGTGGACAGAGAAAAGCCTTGCATCTCTTGCCAAGATATGGAGATTCTGGTCATCCGACTATTGTAAGCTGTCATCCTCTTGACATCCTAGCCAGGACATGCTGATGCTTTGAATAGACGCGGAATGGCGACGACGTGGACGGCCACATGCGGACGGCGACACCAGATGCCGTCTAATCTTATCATGGACCGACCAAATCCCTGGCAGTGTGTGCATGATGTGATCGGTGACGAGGGCAGGCTGCCACTCTCCTATTATTGTTCTTGGGGTTGCACCGTCACTTGTGTAGGTTCCTGTTGCCCTTTCGGGTGCGGCAGCCCCGCCTCGGGCGCTCAGCGGCACTGTCCATTCTCCGCCAGATAAAATAACATCGGAAAGAGAGTTGGGACTCGGGTTGCGCGCTACTTGTGTACCAGTGAGATGTTCCTTTGAGACTCGAGGCCACTGACTAGGTCGACTCGTCCGGCATGCTATATACTATCATAGGACGGATTCACGTGCACGCGTGCTGCACCACCCAAACGAGTTCGGAGAAACCACACGGGTCAGCGGCGTGACACTGCCACCATTTTTGTGTGAGCGTGTGGATGCGTGCAATCCCAGTACCGCTGTTTCACCACGCATTCCCGGCTTCGAGGTTCGTCCCGGCCCGTGTGGGTCGCCTGTGTGCGGGTGTCCCTGAACGTGCCTCATCTACCCGATGTTCGACCTGGACATACACACCATGTTCCCAACCGTCCCCACCGGAGAATTTGGAGGGAAAAGGAGTGGCCTGCTTATCGAACCTTTGTGTAACACCTCTTCCATCCTTTTCGTAGCGATCAGTGCCTGACCGACCGTATCGTGGGGCAATACACTTGCACGCGATGCAGCATCAGGGTATATATGTAGACATTGGGTATTGTATGTGCAGAGCCCGTTTGATGGTCATGCACATGAGGGATGGGGGCGTCAGGGACTGGTGTTTCGCCTCATGTATAATGTAATAAATGTGTGCCTTGGTTGGACCTGTGATCGTTTGACGTATTTTGCAGTGCTTTTTCGCGCCAAGACGTACAATGTCTCATAACCAATCCTTCCAGCGAGGTGCTGTCGCCCTCATCAGGGGTCGTCCGTACCTCCAAACACATTGGGAAAGTAGACTTTTTACGCCGCTCGGAAATGAAAAACAAAACATCATCAAGGCAAACTAAATTGCACGCGTCTGTCACCATCGTATCACACAACGCAAGCGTCTCTCTCACACCTGGTCGCGGCCGGTCGGAATCAGGCTTCAAGTTGCAAACGCAGGCTCAAACACGTTTGGATGGGAGGTCGACAAATCGGCATCTGGGATGATTGGTCACTTGGGTTCTCGACGTCACCGACAATCTGCCTAGGGTTGGACAATCGTCTTTTTTTTTTTTTTTTTTCAGGCTAGTGGGCTAGCGGAGCCGCGTGCGCGTCCCGCGATTTTCGGGGGGAATTGGCTGCCAGGGCCCCCCTTCCACTCTCCCCTCCCCTTCCCCTTCCCCCCTTCCCCCTGATCGATATGCGGCGGAAAAAAAAAACATCCTACTCTTCATTTACCCCTGGTACTGACGTGTTTTGGACCTTCATCTCCGTGGATCCGGCAAGACACCGAGGGCATGTGTTGTGTTGATGGTAGGCCGCCTGTCGAGGGATGTGGATGAAAGGAGAACAAAAGTTCGAGAAAACGTCTAGAATGATAATACATAATTTCTGGAGATGCCTACGTCGAGAGCCCGTCATTGGCACCGAAGCAATAATACGTCTACCCATGAGACGGCGAAACAACCACGTGTCCGTCTGAGTTCGCTTCGAGGGCCCGAAAAAGCGGACATAATGATGACGGACAACAAGGGAGGGGAAACCCACGCAAAGAAAGGCAAATTCAGGGTGCGATCCAGGGCACGAGGCAGTCAACGAGGCATTCAAGGGCACACATCAAGAAAAAAATAGCTAAAGTAATGGGAATGCTGATGATAGGCCCACGGGTACGTTATCCGGACATATCGATGGTGTGTACGCGTCCCAGGCATGACACGTTGGTGTAAAAAGTGGCCGTTTGATTTTGTGGGAAGATGACCCGTTTTTGGGTCCCGCCGTTTTGCACCGTGGTCGGGTCCTATAGCGTGGATTTAGCTCAAAAGACATCACAGTTCAATGCTTGTGGTTCAAAATGCGCGACCAGACAGTGAAATGACACAAGGAGGGTCTGTCAATAAACTTGAGGTCCCATGAAGGGTACTTTCTGGGGAGAATGGACCCGGATAGCGGTCAATGATAATATTCTAGAGCGTCATGACACAGCAGACACAGCCCCCCACCCAGGTCCCGTCCATCTTCCAAAACAGGCAACGGAGCAATCCACTCCACATGATGATCGACTATTTGAACGGGACAATTCGCGCTCCCTTTTCCCCCTCAATGTATTTCCCCTAACGTCACGCACAGCTCCCGTTCCTTGGTGTATCTCGTTTCATTTTGACCGCCTAAATGATCCTTGTTCCATAAAGCTCTGGCCATTCAGATAGCAACCATAGACACCATTCAGCCTCACATCTGCGCCGTCTCCTCGAGGATGATCCGTTTCGATGGCATGGCGAAGGAGGTCATGGAGGCCATGTGTACTCCCATGCACCAAATCCTGCCCACTCACCATCTCAACTCATCTACGCCGACCACCCACACTGTCAGCCAAGCACCTCTAAACCCATCCTCTGGTGCCCTCTTTCTTGGATCCATGTCCGCGACCATGGACCGCGAACTGCTCAAGAGCCATCGCATAACGCATGTCGTCCAAGTCCTCGATGTGCCGTGGGCCCCCATATCAGAAAAAGATGGCTTCCGATGTCTAAGGATAGACATCCACGACAAGCCCACGGCAGACCTGAAACCACACCTCGAAGGCGCGTGTCAATACATCGCAAGCGCGCTCACGAGTGGGGGAAACGTGCTCGTGCATTGCCAACAGGTGCGTTTTTCTCTTCGGGTCTCATCCTGGCCACCGGATGGGCACAAACTGAGCGTCGGATAGGGCATCTCCCGATCACCTGCCATCGTCATCGCTTACCTCATCCACAATCTCGGGATGTCATACGACCAAGCCTTTGCGCTCGTCAAACGTCATAGGCCCTGTATCAACCCAAACCCTGGTTTCGTCGCAGCCCTCCGCGCATGGGAGAGCAAATGGCGCTCTACGGCCTCATCGCCTCAGCCGCATTTTCGACGCGCAAATACGTCCTACATCTCAATGGGAAACGGGAGCAGCACCACTGACAGCGACGTGATCATCTCCCACCCGCCACCCTTTGCCAGGGGCATGAGCTACTCTTCCTAAATCTATGAGCGGCGATACGGCATCTCGGCACCACTCGGCGAACTCGGCTTCAGTTCCGACACCCTCGGCAAAAAAAATAGACAGAAACTTGTCAGCTTTCAACCCCCTACATCTATTTTTTTTTGGTTGTTGTTGTCCTTGTTCCTCCCATTTTCGTCATGATTTTTTTGGCTTCTGCGTTGCTTTATTTCCATCTTGGGCTTTTTAGGTGCAACATACATCGGGGCATACATACCTGTGCGCTTCACCGCTTGCATATCCGTTGATCAAGTTTCTGCACGGTGTTCTTAGATTGACGAGCGTGTTCCATCTTATTGTATGCATTTACTTACTTATATCACATTACGGACATCATACGAAACTTGTCTAGGACGCAGAGTAATCCAAGATGACCAGGGGAAGATTTTCTCACCATACCACGGCATCAGTGTTCCTCGATACGCGCGACGTGATGAATATTTTCGAGGAACGAACCGCTGGAGTGCGCCACAGAGCATTCAAACTCAAGACCCGCCCAATACAGTTTAGGTAATGACCGTGGATCTGCTTTAGTAAAGGAAATAAAAAAAAAACTCGATACGATTTGGCAGTCGCGTTCCATCACCTAGAATTCGCCGTTCAAACACGTGCCAGGAATGGAAAGCCAAGACCGTAGCGTGACTAGGCCATCGAAATATCTGACGTTGGAATCGTCTGCATGTATATATTGGCATGTCCTCCGCACGATGGGAAACTTTTCATCACTGATTACGTAATCATTCCAGTATGTCATGCCAAGAAGCCGACCTCTACGATTTTATCACCACTTCCTCCCGTTTCAGAAAGAAAAAGTTCTGGACATGCATCCAATTAATTGTAGACCATCAAGTATTACCCGGAGCAGATATTAAAATTTGGGGTGATATATTTGTCTTGTTTTCTTCCCCTGAGTACATACACCGTCCTAATGGCACTGTACCTTTTGTCTTTTGTCGGTGATATCCCAGCACAACTAGGCAGCGAATTGCGGGATGATTTGGAAGACAGATCCGACACCCGAGATTGCTCTACTTGGAGCCAGGGATTCGACGCGGTCGATTAAATATACCCTGGGTATGCCCTCCGACTCGGTGGTAGAAGCTTTTCCCCTCCAACCTATGCGTCGTTCGTCATCGGTTCTAGGATTCCATCTACGAGGTAAATAAATGAGGCCTCGTCGTTGCTAGGCCAGATGTATGCGGTGGGACGCAAGGATGGTAGATGATCCCGCAATTGGCAGAACACGCCAACTAGATGTGGTAATAATAATCAAAAGATAGAGGACTGCCTTTTTTTCGTATTCACACTTTTCTCTATCCCAACCAGCAAATTTTTTCATGTTGGTGGGCACTCGAGATGCGGGGAGCACCTCGTCATGTGGCGTTGGGATCTCCAAACATTTTTCCTATGCGCCGAAACAACCTGCTGGGTTTCAAGTTGTCTGGCATCTTTCTCTGTAAGAAACTGACTTTGTTTTTTTTTTTTATGCTGCAGTCAAGTACAACCATGCGATTTACATGTACCAGGTTTCACAAGTGTACGTGACGTGGGATGATGGGCTTACTAGGTACTTTCATAGTCTCGAGTCATTGTCACGGTACCTGAAACAAGTCTCAGATCAATCGACCAAGCGTTCATTCAGCATCCTACTGACATGCGATCCGCCTTACACTAACTCCGCATCTCGCTAACCAGAACGAATTTCCAGGGAGAGTTTTTTTTGCGGAACGTTTGTAGTTCCTTAGAGTGTTCTGGTGGTCACATCCGAGACTTTGCAGGGATCAGTGACGAAAAATCTTCTATGCGAAATGGACCTACAAAGAATCTCGAAATTCCCTCGTGCGTTTAGCTTCCAATAATGAATTGACAATGACTTAGCACGTCGTGTAACCATTTGTGCAGCACCTGGTTTTTGAACACTGGAACTCCTCGAGGATCTTGCGTGCGTGCGGCGAGTTTTGCTATCACTGGGTCAAGAAAACTACCTCTGCCAATAATAATGGGTGATAGACTTGCGTAAGCTGCAGTAACGATGTCATGGTACTTGCAGACATCCAAGTTACGACCAAAAGCTTTCTATACATATAGGTGAGCTTCGGTCCATTCCGAGACCATGAAGGAACTGAACTGAGACTTCAGGTGGAATAAGATAACCTTGGCTGGTTTACGACTGGGATGATTTTGGCTTCTTTAAGTATCGTCTTGAGGTGATCTGCCGTGAAGTTCGAGACACCGATCGACTTGATCAAGCTTGCCTCCTTCACTTCCTTCACGTCTTTCTATATGTCAACCAGCCTTCCTTCATGGGGTAGGTGATAGAAATATACACTTAATCGGGGATGCGGGCACACGACTGTCAGAGATTCACTCAGTCGTCGTGCGATGCAACGGACTTATATAATTACCTGTCAGAGATTCACTATGTACAGGTCAGATCAATAGCTAATAGAGTAAGCGTATGAGTAGCTCACCTCAGTCGTCGTGCGATGCAACGGACTGAGGTGCTCAAGTGCGAAAGACATTGTTTTTATACTGCCAAGTTTTGTATTGTATCGTAAAATGAGGGTCAAGAGGAAGGGTCAAAAACAGTGTCCGTATAGTAAGTGTTCACAGGGGCAGGAAAAAGAATGTAGGTACCCTGTGTGGCTAGAATGAAGGGTCCGTATGATTTACTTTGTGTCTGTACGAAGAATGGTGGCGCATCGATGACAGCGGTGATCAGTTGAATGTATCGCGGCCCGGGCTGTGCGTGCGCTTGATATTCCGACAGTAGGGCTTGATGAACGAGGCAGACATCTACGTATCCACAATTTCAAGTTGAGCTTCTTCAAGGACGTCTATAGTGTACTTTTGGGAGTCTCTCGCAGTTCCAGTCTTCGTTTTTGTAAAGTCGGGCAGCATCGATGTGTGTGAACCCGTTCTTGATGACGAGGGTGACAGTGCTGCGAGCATGCCGTTCGAATCACTTGCTTCCAGTTCCAAAGGCTATCCAAGGGGCCTCGGTTCCATCGTTCAGAGCTCCTATAGAGAAGGACATGTTGACGTGTCAGTGGGATTAATGTATACTGTGCGCGGAGATACGGTTTAAATACGAGCCACTAAGATGGTTGGCTAAGAGAGGAAGGGGTGCGTTCATCAGCCGTGTCGTGCGTAGCTACTATAATACAGTTTCATAGTGATGGATCCGATGTGATGGTTTTGTCATGACCTCCCCGCTTTGATAAAGTCTGAAGTCAGATGGCACACCTTGGTAATTATACTATACTTCCAAATCAGGACGAATATTTGAGACAAAACCTCTCAAACCCACTTGGATCCGACCAAGTACTTCTGAACACCTTGTCCAAAGAGAAGTTTCCACATATAGCACGTCATGTCTTTGGCAGAGACTGCAGCGAGCATAGACGGCGCATTCACCAGCATCCCAATCATGTGAGTACTTGAGTGACGATAAAGAATCTCTCGGTGACCAGGGCGTGATGCACCATTTTGGCTAATCGAATCGTAGAGATCTGGGCAATTGTGGCACGCCGCAAGGAAGAGCAGCAGTCGCGCACGAGATCAGAGATGCCTGTATGCATGTTGGATTTTTCTACAGTGCGTACATATCATCATTGAGTATCGACAACTCCCGTCTCAGGAGTCCTGTATACCTTAGTACGAGACCATGGCATTCCCCAGTCGTGTTTGGACAACGTCCTGACTGTGATGCAGACGTATTTCAGTCTTCCTATGGCGACGAAAATGAAGGTACGACTCTTATCATTTCATTGCATGTGCAGTTCGCCGCCAGCCTGGGGTCTGGATTGATTTACATATCATAAAGCTCCATCACCGGACGGTTTCCAATTTTAAAGGGTACATCCCACCCCTCGATTTGAACATTGATCCGGCCAACAACGATAAGGGCGATTTTCATGAAGGATTTGAAATCGGATGGGAAGACATTCAATCAAAAGTGTACAACGAGAACAGGGCCAACGATGGTGCGATGATGGGCGCCAATGTATGGCCTTCGGACGACTATCCTGGATTCAGAGAAGCGTGCCTTGAATACTAGTTCGTTAGGTTAACCCATGACTTATCAGGGTTAGCTCAAGCTCTCTTCCAGTCATGCGGCGATAAACGTCGGTCATACTTTGTTTCGGCTTTTTGCCCTTGCTCTCCAATTACCTGAAACGTATTTCGATGACAAGGTAAGCTTAGCCCAGTGAGACTATTTGTGCTTCTCGTGAAGGCTCAGCAATTGTTCACAGACCCGGAATTCCGCAGCGATTATGAAACTCCTGCATTACCCATTACAAGACGGACATCCAGAGATTAACGAAGATACTCCTGGTATTGGAGCCCACACCGAGTACTTAGTATTTCTTGTTTCTATTTTACCGTTGCTCATGTCTTCCTTAGCTTTGAGGTCAGGATACCAAAGAAGTGTAAGAGCAATGTCATATCAATTGACTCGATTTTTTTTTCCAGTGTTTCACCATTCTCTGGCAGCAACCGGAAATCCAAGCACTTCAAGTCATGAACTCGCAGAAACAGTGGATTGACGCACCACCTATCAAGGATACATTGGTCATTAAGTGAGCCATTACTTTCATACCTTGTATAATTGTTCATAACATCCGTCTCAGCATCGGTGACCAGTTTGCGTTATGGACAAGTGAGCGCCTTCTTTTTTGTCATGCCAGGAAGTGGACGGAGCTGAGGTGCTCTGTCGGATAGATGATGTCCTCAAGTCTACCGTCCACAGAGCCATCAATAAGAGTGGTAAGGAGAGATATTCTATCCCATTGTTTTTTGGTACAGATTACCATGTGAATATCGAGGTGTGTGACCTTTCTAACGGAAATGAGCACGAAATAGCCAATGTGAATGTCTTTACAGCCTATACTAAGTTGTGTGTCTGCCGACAGACCGCCAAAATACAGCCCTATTACTGCTGGAGAGTACGTGAGCAAGCGGCTCAAAGATGCGTATCATGCAAAGTAGGTTCCGTTGTGTAAGTCGTAGCCCATCCATGTCAGGATATACAGTAGCTATTCTTCGAGCAATGCCTTCGTTCACCGAGTTCCAGGAACAACCCCATTTCTTGCCATCCTCCTCAGACTTGCAGCGTTCGAATTGTAGTTTGGTCCATGCTTGATTTTATATTTGGCCGACCGGAGATGAACGTTAACTTCTGAACGGATTATGCTCTCCCTGAGAAGTTGAGTTCATTGACCACCTCGGGCTGAGAAATTGTCAGAACGACATTCATATAACTGCACGTGTCTTGATGGCACAAGCGAGATCTTTAATGTCCTTGTGAGAGCGATGACCCTGTGGCGACATTGTTGAATGTGTTCAACGGGTCTGCTCACAATACGCCATAACGCACATACGAAATAAATACTTTTTCATTCAGCACAAAGTGGTGGAGGGCCCGATCAGATTATTACTCGGAGAAGAACACGACATCAACATCTCAGTGACGTCACCGTGCTCGACATTCGTCCATCTCTTTCGTCCAATTATTCCACGGGAGCGTACGTTGGTGACCGTATCAATGTCGTCAATCATTTTGGAATCTAGGCCATTCCATGCTGCGCAATTAAGTTGTGGTTGGTGGCAGCCTGAAGAAATTTGTTCGAGGTTCTTCCATGTACGGGAAAGTGCTTTATGAACTCATGTTTTTCAACGCCTTCATTCTCTGATATACATTAGCTACCAATCGACAACGTCAGTTGTGCCCGTTCGAGCGTTCCAGAACTTGGCCCATACTGCGCAATGGGGGCATGAATCGTGGTTTGGGAGCTATAGCCAGAAGGCACGAACGCGCGAAGCGAACTCGAGAAGGGCCGTTGCACAGTCAAAGTAGTGCTGAGCGAAATGGCGACATCTAAGCGCTAACACAAACCCGTCACCGTCTGTTGTTCACGGGCTGCCGGAAAACTTCGTGAGGGGTTAATGGATCGAAATGCCCAAGTTATGCGTGGCTATGGCTACCCCGTCAACATTGATCGTATTGCCGCAGCTGCCGTGGGTAGCCATGGTTCAGCGGTGAGGCCTTGAGGCACTGTCTCCATATCCCTCGTGTGATCTGATCGGGACCTAGGAGGTACACGAGGACTTCGTGCCGTGTCGAAGGTCGAAATGGGCTCTAGAGCTGGTCAGTGTAGACCTTCCGGTGTCGGTATGGCACCTTGGTGGCATCAAAAAGATGACTTATTAGTGCAAAATAACATGAACTCAGCATCACCAATGAGATACGAGATCAATTGAAAGATGTCAACATAAATGAAGTACATATACTAAATAAATGAACAAGCACCAAAGGAAACGATTCATCAAAGGATTATTGAAGTAGGAAGGTGGAACCATCAAACACAAACCGAGACATGCAGATCAAGGCAAAGACGAGGGCACCACGCACGAATAGCTTGTCGTACTTGGATCCTGCGTAGCCCCTTAAGTCCTCCCGCTCCATCTTTTCGCGTTCCCACAATGCACGTTCTTCAGCTAGTTGCACTTCAGCGCGCCCTCGTTCGGCATCTGCAAGTTCTCGAGCCCTGCGCTCCTCTCCGAGCAACCGTGTTCTGAGCTCAGCTTCCGCTTTTTGTGCAGAAAAATCTGCCTTGTACCGACGATTCTCATCCTCAAGCCGGGATTTTTCTGTAGCAAAATCCGCGGCCATTTTGTCTAGATCGCATGGGATGTGCTCGATCTTATCCACACAGCTCTTTGCTTGTTCCTGTGGTACCTCTTTGGTCCCCTCGTCTGTTGAGAGAGCTACCGCACCTCGTGCTCCAAATGCTTTGGCATGATGCTCAACTTGGTGCGTCAATTCGTGCATGGCGCCTACGCTTGCGGCGGTGTGTGTAAGATTCGTTTTCTGATCGGATGGTTCTCCCTGGTCAAGAGGAATCGTGGGCTTCCGATCGATCAGTTGGCGAAGGATCGCATGCGCTGATGCCCGAGAGCCATCGTGACAGAGCATCCGAGCACCCTTGTCAATTGCAGACTTGAAGAACTCGTCTTCATTAGCAGGCCGGTCATCTCGCCCGCCAGCGTTGCTGGACTTCTTTGCAGGCCACTTGTTGGTCACGATGAGGACGTCCCTGAGACTTGTATCACCACAGAATTTGCGGAAGACAAGGAAGTTGTGTTTCGATGGACCTGCTGTATGGTCTCCCGTGATATGGTGCATGTAAATGACACCCGCGAGTCTGACTCCATGGCAATGCCTATATGCGGATTCGTGAATATGTATCTGCGTCTAGGGCAAGTTGAACAGGGGGTACTTACAGTCCGGAAAAAGAGTCACTGATTAACTTGAGTACATTGAGTACATTTTGGGTAGAGTTACTAAAGCCCGGAGTGTCAATCAACGTAACAGTTCGCCCGTCAAGGGAAAACGTTGATGATTCCAACACGGTGGTACGACGTCCGGACGACCTGCTGACTCCAGGTAGGTTTGATCCGCTAGCTAGATTAACAAACTGGGTAACGAGTGCGCTAAGGTTAGCTATTAGGAATCTACGCGAGTGAGACAAGTACTTACAGTTGATTTCCCACTTCCGGCAGCTCCTATGACACTTGACACAATTTGAGCATTCCATCAACAATGGAGTAAGCGCGAGACTGGCGTACGCAATTGCCACGGATTCGTGAGAGGCCATGCTTAGTCAGATGGTTCAAAAGGGTCGAAAGGATGCCAACAGGTACTGGCCGGACGAAGTGCTGGACGGTGCGGGTACCAAGTCACCTTCAAATATCACTGTCACTCGTAGGCATGAGGCGTGGTCTCCCTCTCCTTGGTATTGCCTGACCAGCGCTCTAATAGGAGTGACATGCGAAGTCCTTGCTGTATATTAGATCGAAATGAAGCCATTCATAGCCTCAAACCGTCCGACTCACGAGGAACAGGAAGAGCTGGTTGTCTGTCTGTCGCCGAGGCGGTCCAGCTTGAGTCAGCCCTCGCCTGAACAAATCCAGACCCGGACGCCAAACCCACAGAAGTTGGTAATGAAAATGTAAGCCTTCGTGATGCCGTTATCTGACTACACAAGCTGTTCGCCGCTGCATAGCTGCTAGCATCCAACCTGCATCGCAACTTTCAAGCAGGTCCAAATACATGAAGTCGCGGCCCGCAACACCGTCGTCTGCGGCTCTTGTGTGCATGATCACCTTGGATCAGTTCCTATACCTTCGCGCTCGCGTTTCGCCCGTCGGAGTTGCTCCAGGTGTCGCTGCTATGTATAACACACTTGACCACCCTAGACGACCTTGTCAAGATCGCACCTGAGTGGGCACGTCTTCTTGTAGTCGTTCGACTGAATTTTCTAACATTGCCTCGATTTGATCTTTATGCATCTATGCAGTTGATCCACCGATTGTATTGATATCTTAGGTTCCTTTGAGAGTGGTTTGAAATCTGAATGCCTTTAAATATGTAGATCGTCTTGTGTGCTCGCTGCCGAAGCTGCCTCGCCCTGCCGTCAGCTAGCAAACTTGCATCAAGCTGTTTTCACTCACGACGTGCACCGCCTGACCCCATCCATCTACCTCGTACCCGTATAACTTTCTGGTCCCACTCATCTCGAACCAGCCCAGGTATGTCATCTTTATCCTTTCACTCGCGTTTGTGTTCAGTTACGGTGTGCCCAGCAGTTCCTAATATTAACTGTGAACGCACAACATTGACAATTCCTCATGCCTATTTTATCTTTATTGCTCAGTAAAACACTTACAAGAGGGCCCTACATGTACATATTGCCCTTCCTTCGTCTACGCAGCATTTCTTCCATCCGGCGCAATTCTACCTCGTACTCACTCGCAAGCCTGGACACCTTGTCCTGGGCCTCCTGCAGCTCTGTCTTGGCGGTCTGAATTTCCTCCTCGAGCTCCTCTTGCGTCTCCTCGTCCCCGTTCCGCGCCGCTTCCGCCATCTCCTCGACCAGTGTGTCCAACTTCTGCTGACGCTGAGTCACTAGCTCTGACATGAGCCCATATATCTGCTTGTACATGGATGTCTGCATGACATCCACATTACCGCTGCCCAGCTCCTGCTGGACCTGAAGCACCACGGACTGCTTATCGATGAGGCTCTCGATGATCTCGAGCGCAGACGCGCGCGTATTGTTGTGACGCATCATCCTTGCTCCTCCGTCAAGGACTGGTTTGAAGAAGATGTCCTTGCTTGCTAGCTCTTGCTCTCGAGAACTGCCTTCTTCCAGGGTCACTGCGTCCCACATGCCGGTAACGAGGATGACATTGACATAGACTTCTTCTCCGCAAAGTTCTTGGAACATTTTGAAACTCTGACGAGACGATCCAGAGACCTTCACGTCCGATATTCGCTGGATGTAAATGACGCCCGTAAAGTGTATCCCCGCCCTATGGCTAGCGAGGTGATAAGCATTCATTAGTCCTACCACCCTTGTGCAAGTTATCGCCTACCTCGTGACGAATGATGCAGCGATCACTTTCCAGATGTCGCTGTCCGCCAGGGTAGTATCCCCAAATCCAGGGGTGTCAATTAAGACCACCTGCTTCCCACCAACATCGAATGGCACCGACGCTTGCACTTCCGTGGTGCAACTCTCCAGTCCTTGCCCAACGTCAAGTAACGATCCCGAGGCCAAATTGACAAACTGCATGTACAATGTGAGTAAGGGCTCTGTTCTCCTATGACATTTGGTTGGCAGACCGTCGTCTTTCCACTCCCAGTAGGACCCATGACCCTGATGAGACCCTAAGGATTGCGGCGCAACCGTGATGAGAAATGGCTACATACACGATGTAAATGGGACTTGGACCAGACGCCTGGGCCAAGGATGGCATCAATGTGCCTGCAGCTGGCCCCGACTCCTCGTCGCCGTCTGTTAACCTCACACTCCCTCGCCTTTGCACCCTTGCAAGGGTAGAAAAGCAGAGCATAACAGCTGAAATAATCTGTCCCATGGTCGTTTGCTAGCAGTGTCGGACGAGGACAGTGGTGTGTGTAAGTGAGAGAGGTGGGTAGCTCACGTGGAGCCTGTGCGGGCATGTTGCCTTATTGGCCTACCTGGCATAGAAAACCTGGCATGATAAGGCGTGGTTTTAATGAATGAAACTCCACTGTAAGGCGAGGTCACCGGAGGAGTGAGAACTGCTCCGCACCTATCTTTATGTTGCCGTACTGGCAAGTACATAGCACATGGGGAGATATCTGAGACCATTACTGTGCAACCTCATTGAAGGTCTCAGGACGATATTTCCCTCCAGGCTGAGATATACAGGCTGAACAGCATACCTGGGTTGTAATTTTCGGAGCCCCTAACGGGCGCATTTCCGTGCCGTACTATGTCCAACTCAAGAGTTCACGCTCTTAAGTCCGCTTGGTCGCGAACAAGGTGCTTCTGAGCTGGTTCGTACCGCTTCCTCTCAATGTATACAACGGTAATTACTAAAGGCGCTCAAACGATGCAGGAGCCTAGTCCATATAGTTGCTGCTGTTATGGGCAAGTATGGGCAAAGAATGTCAGAACGCTGACCAGTGAGCATGGGGCTGTCATGATTCAAAAGTCAGCTCCTAGCATTGCGAGGAATGAACAAACCCCTGCATGGCGAGAGCTGTTCATCGACTGTCACACGTAGTGCAGACCCCGCGTGGGCAGCCTCGATATCGATCGCAACACACTAGAAAGGTGAGCCTAATACCTCACTCGTCTTGAACCACGTGTGACCCTACAGGATGCCGCATGGCACACTCGTAAACGCAGCTGGTAATAAAGGCATTGCTCAGAAAAACGTTTTGCTCAGCCTTGGGCCGTAGTCACCCAAGCTCTCTTGGGGACGAGCCTCACTGCGATTTTCAACTTCAACCTGTCTAATAACTCGAATCGTGATATCAATGGCTTCTGATGAAGGAGAAGTGAGAGTTGCGTACGTTAGATCCTGCTTTTTGGTGGTTCTTCCTCTGAGTCACCGTCCATAGTGTTATGGGAGCGACAGGCAGCGGGAAATCAACCGTAAGTAATCCTGCCTAACAAGAGCATATGGATGATCGAAGAGCTTCTGTCAGTTTATCAACGTCGCAAGTGGATCAAGATTAGCTGTCAGCGATTCGCTGGAGAGTTGCACCATTGACGTGGAAACTTCAACATTTTTCCTTGATGGGCGGTCCGTCACATTGATTGACACGCCTGGGTTTGATGACACCACCCGAAGCGACACGGACATCCTCAAATCAATAACAAACTATCTCTCTAGCTCGTAAGCACGTACATCCCACTGCGATCACACACCAGTCATCATACATTTCCATGCAGGTATAGCCAAGGAGCCAGACTCGCCGGTGTGATCTATTTGCAGCGCATCACTGATAATAAGATGGGCGGTCCGTCGAGGAAGAATTTCCACATATTTCGTAATCTCTGTGGCGACGCAGGTCTCCGAAACGTGCTCCTCGTGACCAATATGTGGTCTAATGTGAATCCTGCGGACGGGGAAACGAGAGAGCGCGAGCTTGTGAGCAAAGAGATCTTCTTCAAGCCTGCGCTGGACAGGGGTGCTCGAATGCTTCGCCATGACGGTTCACAAGCTTCCGCACACGCGGTCCTCCGCAACCTGGTCGGTGGAGAGTCCTTCACACTTCTTGTGGAAGACGAGATGGTAAACCAAGGGAAGGACCTCGCCCATACCACAGCAGGAAAGGACATCATGCACGAGTTGAAGGAGCAGGCAGAACGTCACGCAGAAGCAATAGAGGACCTGTGCTTAGGAATTGAGGCGGCAATCATCGCAGAAGACGAGGAGACAAGAGAGCTGCTCCAGGAAGAGGCCAGGAGAGCGCGCGAGAAGATAGAGCGAATTCGTGGGGATCTCGAGCGGATGGTTGCAAATTTCGCGACAGAAAACTCACGTCTTGAGAACGAAAATCGGCAGTACAAGAGAGATCTCCGAAAGCAGAAGGCGGTGGCCGAACAAAAGGCACAGATGTACGAACAGGAACGAAGGGGCCGTGAACGTGCAGAGGCCGAGAAGAAGCGAGCTGAAGTACAGTTGACCACCGAACGCGAGATTCGGAAAAGCGAAAAGGGGGAGAGCGAGACGAATGGGCATGAGCAGAAAGTTGAACGAGAGGTATCAGTGGAACGTGGGAGGCAGGAATGCCAAAGGCAAGATCAGGAGACGCAGGAACGCGTGATACAGGATGGTGAAAGGCAGGAACGTGAAAGACAAGCTGAGAGCGAGAAGCAGGAGCGTGAGAGGCAGGAGCGAGACAAGCGAGAACGCGAATGGCGCAATGCAGTAGAACATGCTACAAAGGAGCAGGAAAGAATGCGACAGGAGCTTGAAAGGTTGGAGAAGGAGAAACGATCTGGATATAACTGCACTATACAGTGAAAGGCCCGGGATATAGGATCTCATGTGAACCCGATCTTTTGTATTCGTATCCGAAAGGAGTGTTGATAGTAGTCTGAGGCTGTCGGATAATCGGATTGCACCAGGCCATATCATCACTGGATCGCATCTTGTTTAAGTCAAGATGTTAACATTTGACGCTTGCTCGGTCAATTTAAAGCAAGATTACTCTACTTGAAACCTTGATAAGGCCTGCGGCGCCATTGACAACTTTGACGCCACCGTGATCTACGTGATTCGTACGACAACATTCTAACCCTCTACTGTACAACGTTCCATCACTAGAGGTGAGGCATAAAGGGTATTAAAACAAACCGTCGATCACGGAAAAAGAGCATCCGAATCATCATCCCCACACTATAACCCTCATACATCCATTCCAGAGTATATCATTAGAGCTGTCTTTCTCTTCCTCCCCCCTCCTTTTCTCCACATCTCTGGGACTACGACTCAGAGTGGAATAGTGCCGCTCAGCCTAAAATCCCTGCTGCTCGCACCTATCGAGAACGTGATTGTACCGTTTGGCTTCACCCATCCCTGTCGGACTACATCCCAGACCGACAAGTCATACCGTGACAGAGTGATCGACACTTGAATTGCCTGGCCAGGCGAGATGTCCACGTGCGCGAACCCTTTCAGAATCGATGGGGGCTCCCCCGCCGACGGCGGGTGGTGCAAGTATAGTTGGGGAGCCTGGTGAAGTGAAATCCACAGCACACATACGCGTGCACATAAAAACCCTGTCAACGACAAAAGAGTCCTCGGGGAAAAAATAAGGAGATCGAGACTTACATCACCACCGAAAACACTGCCT